>JBAMJV010007162.1:0-62296 GCA_037951105.1 Echinarachnius parma
GACGGTGGGATGGATGGATTGACGGAAGATATATAGGGATGGAAGGATGGATGGATGGATGGATGGATAGATGGATGGATGGATGGATGGATGGATGGATGGATGGATGGATAGATGGATGGATGGATGGATGGATGGATAGATGGATGAATGGATGGGTGGATGGATGGATGGATGGATGGATGGATGGATGGATAGATAGATGGATGGATAGATGGATGGATGGATGGATGGATGGATGGATAGATGGATGGATGGATGGATGGATGGATAGATGGATGGATGGATGGGTGGATGGATGGATATAGAGGGGTTGAACAGATGGAAGATATGATGGATTGATGGATTGATGGATAGATGGATGGGTTGATGGATTGATGCATTGATGGATGGAGATAGATAGATAGATATATAGATGTACGGATGGATCGATGGAATGATGGATGATGGATGGATGGATATAGATATAGCTAGAAGCACAGACAGGCAGATAAATAGATAAATATTTATATAATATGTATATATTTATACTTGCAGTGGTTGCAAGAGAATACACCTAAAATACAGACAATGCTCTCTTTTATCCACCAACAGAACAGGGATGAAATATCAGTGAAACAATATAACATGTTCAGGTTAAAATATTAGGTATGAACTCACCCTTGGCTGTTCTTCCTTGAATGCTATTTTTCCAGTCACTTTTCTGATCTTCTTATCAGGTAGGGCCGTACGCTCAATGATTCTGTCATCGGTGTGATTAGTCCTGCAAACGTGGAGTGCATTTGGTGAAAAAGAATTTTAATGTTTCTGGACAAAAAGGAGCCCTTTTTAGAAAATTATATGCAACATTTCTGATTTGAACCCTTAACCCTGATCATGCCCCCCCCCCCCCACCCCCTCCACGATTTTCCCGATTGCTCCAGAACAGCCAGAGAGCAGTACATGCTTTAATGAGGCTAAAACTCTTGTCCTAATCAGGTTCCACCGATCTTACTTTCACGCGGCTGGTGACACATTATTTTAAAATTACAATAACTTCAGTTTGCGATAACTTATTGTACAATGTAATATGACAAGATAGACAATATTTTACTCTTTGCTTCCATATGATTATATTTTTTAATTGACAAAGACAAGCAGATGAAAATCAAGCGTAATAACCTGACAATTTTTTTTTTTTTTAGTTCTTTTTAATTCTGCTTGACAACTTGTAGTTGCGTCTCCTTCATATCTATACCATATGAAAGTCAATTTAATGCACTTTATAAATATGTCAATTTCGTAGCCGTTTATTTCGTAATCGGGTCAGGAGCCAACAAACACCAGCAAAGGACATAATAAAATATCAACATTTTGGCATTCAGCGGCAATCCAGCCCGTTGATTGGTTGAATCAGCATCACGTAGATTTTCCATGTCAGGTGATTCACCGTGATGAAGAGAAATGGGGAGAGAGATTGTCCGAGGGGAGTCTGGTATTGCGTTATTTGAATTCGGCCAATCACTGTCCCGCTACAAACACACCCCTTCGTACCATCTAATGGGAATGCTCGTTTGCATTTTAGCTGTTCTTTATTCGCACTTGAGTGGTATTTTCTTGACTCCTAACCCGATTATCCAACGTAGCAAAATACAACCTACATATCCTGAAAGAATATGAAACATGCTTTACAAGGATTTTAAAACCAATGAGACGCAAGAATTAAAAACTGTTATTTTCAACCTCTGAAATGTTTGAGTTATATGACAACGAATTTCACTGGTAAATTTTGTTTCAATACTTGATTTGATATTATAGACTTAAATTATGATTCTTCCTCCGCCTTTGATACCACATTCATTCATCAAAGACTATGTTAAAATTCCATGAAGCTCAAAATAATCCCCCTTTGGTAATACTCCTCATTGGTGGGCGCCTCCCGCAAAATCGATGAATACGATATGAATAAGTGTAATTGGGCTGTGTTGCATTCTGACTGAGAACGCGTAGAGATTCTTTGGAGTTTTGCGCATCTTTAAAAGATTTTTTTTTTGAAAATCGGACCCACCGTTACAAAGTCACGTGACTTTTTGTCTATGCATGTCAGCCTGAAAATCGCTCAATTTCCTGATTTATGTTCAAAACATGGAAATATCAGTTTTTGCAAAAAGAGATATATCATTGGTTATTTGGTCTTGTTTACATTTGTATTTGTTTGTTTGTTTTGGGGTCAGAATAGTTCAGTTATAGTTAAAAACAAAAACAATAAAATACATAATTAAAACCAAGTAAATACATACAAAATTATAAAAACAATAGAAAACATAAGAAAGAACCTAGCTCTTCCAAATTTGTTCGTTGAATTATTATTCCAAATGGGCTAAAGAATGTATGTATTGAAATCCAATGTTTTATTATGTAGAATATATAAATTATGGGTAAAAATATGAATTGTATGACCTTAATTGCATAAATTACTATAAACATGCAAATTTATTAATTAAAACAAATTACCGTAGTAATACACTGTTGGTCATAGAGTCTGATTTTTTTGTTTAAATCGAACTTCATTCTTTTAACCTGTTTTTTGCGCCTAATGAACCACTTTAGACTTAAAATAATGATTTTTGGAATGTTTCCAATCTACCAATGTATTGTGACGAAATTGTTACTGCGCTTTTAATCATTGTGCTTGAACCGTTGTAAATTGCAGTGGCAAAGATGTGAAAAGGGTTGTACCGTATTGCATGTTGCGAGATGTATAGCTTACTGCTGTGGACAGGGCATATTTAGAGAGTACTAGTAGTGTATAATTGTGTATCATGCATGTATTAATAGCCGTATTCAGACGATAAAAGCCAATCTTGTGGTTATCTTGTGGTTATCTCGTGGTTTGCAATTCTTAAGAATATATTGTGGTTAGAGCTCGTTTGAACACGCACAACTCGTGGTTATCTTGTGGTTTCCAAACCACAAGATTGTGCGCACTGCAAAATATGCGCAATCTCGTGGTTATCTTGTGGTTTCCAAACCACAAGATAACCACAAGATACTTGTAAGATTTTGCGCAGAATTTTGCGCGCGATGAGCGCGCGACTGCGCGCAGTCTATTTTTTTTACCGTCTGAACACAATCAGCTTCGAGACTCGTGGTTTGGGTTGACCTCATGACCGAGATATGCTTCCGGTGTGAAAACAAGTCAAGTGAGCGCGCGTGACCTCAAATGAGAAAGGCGCACACACTACTTCCGGTTTTAATTCTTAAGAATTGCAACTCTCGAGAATTGGCATCGTTTGAACACACATTTTGCAATTCTTAAGAGTTGCAATTCTTAAGAATTGGCTTTCATCGTGTGAATACGGCTATTGTGAACGTGTGGGCAACGCGCGCACAGCACTGTCTGACAGCTCGCTCGCATGCACGCGCGGTATATTTTGTTAGTAAATCTTGCATGACGTCAGCGTTTGATTTGCATCTTCATGAGTTCTCCCCTGGCAGTCGAGCGAGCAAGACGTGCATTCTAGTAGCGGCGGCTAGGCTGTGATGATTTCCCCCACGGCCGACGAAGACGGTGTATTTAGATTCGTTTTGACTCGAGAATAAAGGCAAGGCCAGTATAACGGCAAACTTCGGTGTGTAGAGCGTGATGTTGGGAGGGTGTTTGTCTGCTTGAAATCCCTAGTGTATGAAAGAACTCAACGGGATGAGGTTGTCGGGTGTGTCCAGCGATTGGCTGTGGTGAGAAAGGAGCCCGGAGCTGAATCCCGTTGCAGTATAATAAATGGTTGCATGAATTTGCATTAATTGATTTAGCCTTTTGTTTTGAGCTTTGAAAAACAGGACCTTTGATGATTGGTCCCTTTCCCTCTCCAAAGTGTATGTCCAACAAGTCATCATTATGTGTCATTTTTCAGAGTTCGCTGTACAATTGTTAACCAAAATTGGCACAGAGGCTCTCTAGGCCTTGCTCCGTCCAACACCACTGGCTAGACGCAAAACGATGCTTGTGCTCCACCAGGAAGGGGTGTCAACAAGCAATGTTCACTATTTCGTTGGAACATCCCAGTTAACGGTCTGTAAAATCCTCAGATGTCATCGAGAAGAAGGTCAATTAAAGCTACAGGAATCTCTAGGACGTCCACGATTGACCACCAGGATAAATGATCGCAAATTGCTTAACCTGTGCCGTAGAAACCGGAAATGCCAAAATGGAGCCTTCGCCGTTTATGAAGAAAACAATATAGAATCAACGCCTTCCGCCAAACTGTAGATCAGAGATAACTCTAACATGGTCACCGAGCAAGACAAACTACTAAGTGTCCACCCCATACCATGCAACAAAGATTTACCGGACGTCCTTTGACTAGGGAGTACAGAAAATCACCGCCTGGACACTCGTGATATGTCATCTTAATGGGTACGAGCCATACCACCGTTAGGCCGTCACACCCTCAAGTCGTTTTGTGAATGCAGAAATCTTGGAGCTTCTCGTCACGTAATCGACGAACCCTTTGTCTTCCATCTGTTCGATCAAGGCTCGTACCCACTAAGATGACATATTACTAGTGTCCAGGCGACACTCTTCTGGGCTCCCTAGTCCAGGGACGTCCGGTAAATCTCGGTTGCATTATTTGGAGTGGACACTTGGTAGTTTGTCTTGCTCGGTGACCTCGTTAGAGCGATCTCTGACGTTCAATTTGGCGAAAGGTGTTTATTCCATAGTGTCTTTTTTATAGACGGCGAATGCTCCTTTTTGCCATTTCCGGTTTCTACGGCACAAGTTAAGCAATTTGCAATCATCTATCCTGGTGGTCAATCGTGGACGTCATACAGGTTACCGTAGCTTTAATTGACCCTCCTCTCGATGACGTCTAAGAATTTTACAGAACGTAAACTGCGATGTTCGAACGAAATAGTGGACATTGCTTGTTGACACCCCTTCCTGGTGGAGCATAAGCATCGTTTGGTGTGTAGCCAATGGCGCTGGACGGGGTTTGGCCTAGAGAGCCTCTGTGCTCATCATAGGTCCCGTCTTTCAAAGCTAAAAACAAAAGGCTAAATTAATTAATGCAAAATCATGCAACAATTTATTGTACATTCGTAGTTTGGAAACATTATAAAATCATTATTTGTAGTCTAAAATGGTTCATTAGGTGCGAAAAATAGGGAAAAAGAATGAAGTTTGATCTAAAAAAAATATATTCCAACTTTATGACCAACAGTGTATCACTTTATTTAACACGCGTGCACATTTCCACGCCGATCGGCCGCCTTGCGTCCGAAATTATAGCCCTGCCTTTTAGGGTTAAAACATAGATACATGACCAAAGCAGTAGAGTAGTTGTGTTACCAGGACCATGTTACCATCATAATAATAGTCACATTGAGACCCATATATACTCCACAAAAAAGAAACTGGATACTAGTATAAGACCAAATATTTCATATTCATTTACGATAAAATATATGATATTGTATATCAAATTTAAAATTAAACGACACTCTTCAATATTGGCATGACATCCAGATGAAATCATTTATGCATGACATGACACCGTCAATTAACCACAGCAAGTCTGTTTTCAAACATAACAAAATGGAACATCCACTCAACCATATAAATGTTTATAAGCATAATCTAAAACGCTATATTCATGACATGGCATAATTTTTCAATACCAATGTGACCTCTTCTATCTTCATCTCAATAAAAAGTATAAATGAAGACAAATTGTGAACGTTATTGGTTTTTTTTCGTAACACAATGGGGAATTACATGGCAACGGTTTATTAGTCGAAACCACAGTTTGTGCCCTTATTTCAGCATGAAAAATGGTATACATTCTTCTCAAGAATTCTACCGTAGTCCAAATATCTTCAAAACCTGATATCACCATTAATCAAACAGTTGGGCAGTCTTTAACATGACATTTCTCTAGGTAACTCATGGTTAATTTTGCAGGGGACACACTCAAACAGACAAGCTCCATGCCTCTAATACAGACCAGTATGATGATGCTCTCATAACCTGGCCCTGTTTTATTGACAAATTTGTGTTTTCATAGTTTGTTCATAACAATAAAGTTAAATAATGTCATAATTAACTTGCCCCGCACATCTTGTTTTAAGTAAAACGCTTGCTATTAACCTATTCATTTTAGTCGAATGGGGGGATTCTCCATTGTTTTTGCTATTTTTGAAAACAGACCCTGCTATTGTTAATTGACCATGGCAGTTCATGCGTGAACGATTACATCTTTAATTTATACCCTGCATGCAGATGACTAAATTCCCTTTAATTTAATATATGATAATCTACACTTTATCGTACATTAATATGAAATATTCCAACTTTTACAAGTGTCCAGTTTCTTTTTTTGCGGAGTTTATATTAACAATTAAGCTTTATGCCTTGCCAGAAATTTTCTGTTCATTCATTAATTTCCTTTTCGTCGGGCATCCGTTTACGCTATCTGATGATATGTGACCGGGCTTTTATAAGCAAAAACAAAAGAGGAAAGGTGAAGGGAGCCTCCCACCCCCCCCCACCCCCCCCCCCCCCCACACGACTGCGAATGTAATAAGAGGGACATACTAACCAGTCGATGGTGAGCAGCAAGTACCACAAGAGACTACCCGTTCCCCTACATGTATTGCAGGTTCTCTTGCCAGTACCATCGCAAGTAATGCACCTGCAATCAAGAAATTAATTGAACAAAGAAAAAGATCGCTGAAAAATTCCAGAATCTACATTGATCTTCAACTGCGCCCAGTTAAAAAATGGATTCCTCCATCAATTGCAATTTGCATCATGAGCCATTTGACCTTTGACCTCATAACTCTAAACTCTTTTCAGTTCATTGTCCCCTCCAGAAATACAGGTATCGACTTTGATGGCAATCCGTCCACCAGTTCCTGAGATACCAAGTTTGGTGACAATCTGTCAATTGGTTCTTGAGATATTGAACTAATGAGCTTTTTAAATATACAGTGCGAGTAAAAAAAAAAAAAATAAACCGGACTTTGATAGCTGACAAATCCACGAATTTAAAGATATATATGTTGATATTGGTAACATATATTAAAGCTTGGGATATTGTACACTCTGATCACTTTGCGCTTCACCGAACGTGACCTAATTATCCAAAGGCATGCACTACTACTTGTCCAAGTTTGCAGTATTCTTGTTTTGAATTGTTGCATCTGTTTTTTTTTATTTTCAAAGTTAACTTCATCCTACTTGCCCTATTCAAGGGGCCTCTGCCTCCAACACAGTGGGTTGCTGATGGGAGGACAGTGGGGGATGCCCTTCCACCCTGATAAATATGAAAAACACTGGTTACCAGCTGGTATTTTGTTTTAATTCACCAAAGAATATTCTTGAAATATTCTTTTGAAAAAAACGGTAAACTGACGCATTCATTCATGATAGAACAAGACAACGGCAAACTTGGACACGGGTAGATTTTTAATGACTTTGGATAATAAGGTGTATTATTTTAAAGGCAATTCCCTAAGCTTTAACATGATACCAAAATCAACATAATACAAGGGCGTCGATTTCTTCTCGCCATGGGGGGGGGGGGGGGGGGGGGGGTGAAACGTCATTTCGACCAATTATTGGCGAGGGAGTAAAGCGACTTACATATAGTAGTGTCCAGGATTTCATGACGGGGGAGGGGGGGGGGGGGTATACGAACAAAATAGTTTGTAACCAACATGACACCTAAATTCATGTCAACGGGCATTTTCTGAGCTAGAAAATATTCAGATTATGAAGTGCACCTTGCAAGCACCAACACTGAACTGAATCAGTCAAGTGATACTGCCCTCACATTTGCAATCTCAATGGGGGGGGGGGGGGGGGGGGGTGCAAGGCGCGGAGCCCCCGGAAGCTGTAGGATTTTGAATATCAAGAACTAAAGATGTTTTTCATAATTATGTAACTACGTAGAACCATTACGTATGTTGAATGTTAGCTCATTTTTAGTAGGCATAGCGGGAAATCCTGATTAGGTGTGTATACAAGGGACTTGGCCAGATGGCCCTAATAGGGGTTCCAAGGGCGCAGCCCCCGGAATATTTTGGATTTGGGCAGTTTAGCACTCTCAAGATGTAGTTTAAAGAAGACTATTTCACATACTGAATGATAGGGGGTAATGTCCCTTCATTTGAATGATATTTTATATTTCTGAACCCCAAATATTGGGGGGTGGGGGGGGGGGGGTGATAATACAGGCCATCCCCCGCACCTCAAATGTTGGGGGGGGGGATATATCCCCCCCCCCCGTGATTGACGGCCATGTTTAGAATTGTATATTTAAAGGCTATCCGGTTTCGTTTTGTTTTACTCGCACCGTATGTAATAAGCCCTGTGACCTTTGACCTTGATACAAATCTTACCAATTCATTGGCTTCTCAACTTGTAGAAGCATGAAAATGCCTGTGTAGTAAAGTGATAGTTAATACAGGGTCTGGGCTCCAATCCTAGCAATATATAATAACAGTTTGGTGTACTCATAAATAAAATTAAAAACACAATTTACGACAGAACAGCGACTACCTTTGCCTGCCCGAATGGTCAATGAATATCCAGTTAAACTCGTCTATAGAGACCAGCAAAAGGAGACAGATAAGGTGGTATTTATCAGCAGGTGTTCTCTATAAACCGGTTTATTAGCACGTGAACTGCCTTCAAGGGAGTCAAGATTAGGGGTTTCTATCAGGTGGCCACTAAGACAGGTTTGACTATACTTATTTAAAAATAATATATATGAAAATGAAAACATATTTTAAAACCGAACACCAACTAACATTTTTCTTCTCATGCCAATGCATAATTCAAGTCATCAGTTAATATAAGAATATGTGTGAATTTTATATACAACTCAACTTTGTATTTACTACATAAGCTAGTGTCATTTCGCATTTGAAATTACACACAACTTTGTGTTTGATTCTCTTTATGTATTTAATAGTAGCATTTAATTTCAAAGTTGCATTAAAGTGATCAATTGGCATGATGTCAGATTTTATCACCCGAAGCCCATATATTCCCAACTATCTAGTACAGTATACATCTTTATATTATTCATATAATGCTATAAAATGAAAACAAGAATGTTACAAAACAACAACAAACCTTTGTTTGCCCTTGCCATCGCAGGTACGACAGCGGTTGTAACTGCTATGAGTCGCCCTACGCGTGTCCTCGATACCTTTTCCGTTGCAATGATAACATGGCCTCTGAGATGATCAACAGAAAATATAAACTTAATTGATATATTTTCATTACTTTTGTTTATGTGTGCAATTAACAAGAATTAAAGGTTCTATTGCACTGTGTGATAATATATTAGTATTTGTACTATTTCTCCTACGAAATGCAAACTACTTTGTACAGAAATATGTAATCCCCTGACTTTGTATCAGGTTTATGTGCCTCCTGAATAATGTGAGCAAGGGTTACTGGGAAATATCCTCATCATAAAAGCTGTCAGCTTTAAAGGGTACCACCACCCAAAAATAATAATCTTTTTATAGAAAGGTAACATCTTTAGTATTCCATTCCTTCAATAAGTTCACAAAAATATGTTTTCAGAAAAAAATATATAATTGGAAAACGCATCACCATTCTCAGCCATGCGGTCATGCGGTCTGAATGCGCAGACTATTATGCGAGCAGAGCCAGCGGCGCTCTATGCAGAGCGAACGAATCATCCGGGATTCTATTGACGTACGCGTGAATTGCATTGGCGCACTCGCAATTGCCTGGCCCGTGTGGAACCACGAGATAGCCGTGGTTCCGTAAGTGATGGAAATTAATTGCTTTGTTTATGAATTACACAACCCTTTGCAAAATGTTGGGTATCTATTTGATATCACAAAACGGTACCAAAGCATATAATAATGTGTTGTCCTTTGCCTGGTGGTCCCCTTTAATAAAGGAACTTAGTAACATTGTCGAAATCCTCAAAATCCAGTTGGATTTCTAGCGGTTCCCTCACACCTTATTTGATTGATATTAACAATAAAACCATTCAAATTTCTATTTTGTTTACAATATATTTACGACTGAAGTGTTCGGATATGAACTTATCTATGGGACCTTTTCAGCCATGTACAAAGAAAGTGCAATTGGTAAGTGAATATCAAACAAATGTTCGCAGCCAAAATCATTCATTAAGATGGTCGAGACCAGGCTCGCCGGAAGCAGTTTTGGAGAGGGGGGGGGGGAGGCAAACACATAAGGGGGCTCACGATTTTGTGTGTGCAGGGACTCATGCCCAACGACACTCACAGAGCCGCCAACTTTGACCCAGATATGAGAGTGAGACATTGCGAGGGAGCGAAGTGACTGAGCGGGTGGAGGGTGTCCCCCTTCCACGGTAGGGAGCTTTTGCATTTGTAGACTTGAAATCGTGCACTCTGGTGCTTACCTAGATATGTATGTTCGGCATCGAACATTTTATCTACGAAAGAGCTGTACCTACCTATCCATTTAAAGAATGCCATTCTATGCCTTGCTTAGAAATGCTCCGGCAACCAATAAAGTTACTTGAACCCTTAGCCCCGATGACCGGGGTTACCCGCTTCCTGTTCATGCCCCAGCATGCAATAGACGTCCTTCTTTCTATACCAGCGAGCAAGGACAAATCCGCCAGAGGGGAAGGAGGGCGGGGTCCCATAGGTAGGTACAGCTCTTTCGTAGATAAAATGTTCGATGCCGAACATACATATCTACTCTCCTCGCTGTACCTACCTATTCATTTAAAGAATGCCAGATTCCCACAGAAAGGCAGGACAATTTGTCCATAAGCATAAAACATAACCAAGAAACCAGGCGCGCCGGAAGCAGTTTTGGATTGGGGGGCAAAGACCTAAGGGGGCTCACGATTTTTGTTTTAAGGGGCTCATGCCCAACAACACTCACAGGGTTACGAACTTTGAGCCAGAGGTGAGAGTGAGACATTGCGAGGGAGCGAAGTGACTGAGCGGGGGAAGGATGTGTCCCCCTCCCACGGGAGGGAGCTTTTGCATTTTTGGACTTGAAATTGTGCAATCTCGTGCATACCTAGATAGGGAATTCGGTCTGAAGATTTACTGTATCTTGGAAAGCGTGTTATGATTTAAACAACCATATATTTTCAATATATTTTATACAAAAAAAAACAAATAATTGACACACTAATAAATATGCACCCCAACACACACACAAATATTGTATTTAGTGTCATACACAGTTCCAACATAAACCATATGCGACATTATGTATGATCCAACAACAATAATCCTACAACCAAGAATGAGTCCCGAGGGAGCAAAGCGACGGAGGGCTGGGGCAGAGCCAGATGGGGAGGGTTTGGATGGGGGTATCTCCCTCCCACGGGGAAGATTTTGCATTTATATACTTGAAATGGTGCAATTTGGTGCACGTCACACAAGCAGCCAGAGCAATGCCAGCCTACACGAGAACTACGTGCATGGCCCGGTACAGAAAAAGTAATCATCGTCCAGACTGTACCGTACGCAAGCTACACAACAAACTGAGATAATCTGTTCGCGCGCGAAGCGCGCAGCGAAACCTTAAAATGAATGTTTAAATTAGTCTTTGAGCGTTAGAATTAACAAGTCTTAGCTCAAACATTTAATTTTTTCTTTCCCACTCTTCTTCTTTTTTCTTTTGTTTTGTTTTGGGTGGGGGGGCATTTTTTTTTTTTTTGGGGGGGGCGACCGCCCCCCTTCCCCCCCACTTCCGGCACCTATGCAAGAAACAACGAAAAGTCATCAGGGCTATCAACACCCTATATCTATATAAACACAACAAAAAAGTAACTCCCCCCCTAATCAAAATAGCGTAACTTTTTAACAAAAGAGAATTGAGCAACATAACTTTGCAGGACTTGGCCAACGTCTCCGTGAAAATGAACTTGATCCGCCATGCCATGCATGAGTGAGCACACATTAAAGGCAAAATGTCACTTTTGATAACTCGGCAGGAATGTTCCTACACTAATTGATTAACTTCTGTGTGGAAATGAAATTAGTCCATCGAGTCATGCATGAGTGAGCACACATCAAAGGAAAGATTGGCACTTTGTATGCTCACTCATGCGTGACTCAATGGACCAACTTTACTTTCACGCATAAGTTAGTCACAAAGTGTAGGAACAATCCTGCCGAGTTATTTTGCTCAAAACATTTTTGTCAAAAAGTGACGCCATTTTGATTAGGGGGACTTACTTTTTTGGTTGTGTTTATGAATCCTAGTTAAAAAGTGGACCTTTCTGAATTTGGTGGGGTGCGTACGGGCCTGAAAGTTCCTCTGCTTTTTTTGTCTTATTTCAACGTGGAAAAGCACATTATTTTGAAGGATTGAGTAGTGCAGTGAGCCTAAGTGGACACTGTGACTTTGTGACAATTTTCCCCCCAAAATGGCTTCTATCTTTATCAAAAAAAGTTTGATATATTTTTCTTACAGTATCACTAATTAAGCGCAAGACTTAAACAAAAAAGTTGTGAAACATTGGTGCCAATAAAAAAAAAGTGATGATGATAATTATTGGGGCATTATATATTATTCATCTCCACAACCGTTGTGACGGATAGAAAATTACTTGGACATGTTTTTGTTGTCTCAATTACAGAGGAAGAGAAAAGTAACCTAGTGCTCCAGATCCTACCACTTCTTTTCCCAGCGGGCATGCAGAAAGTTGAGAAGAAAGGACCCACAAAACGTGCTACAGCTCAAGAGAGTGCGAGAGCTTTCATTGCAGTTGAAAAGGTGCAAAAGTGCTGTTTTGTATATTAAAGATAAACCTTTGTTATATGTACATACACTCTAAATATCTTTGTAGCCTGAGGGTAAAACATGTCAAACACATGAGACCTGGGTATTTGGAAGGTTTATAATACCGGGGGGGGGGGGGGTATTATGGCTATATTTCTTATATGTACTTATAATTTCTACTTCACCTCATGGCTTCATCATATCAATATATTCTTTAAAAAGAGTGTTTCTTAGGAAAGATCAGAAGTGCTAAAAGTCAGTTTGAAAGGTACTACCCATAATGTGAATTGCCCATATAAATAAACATTTCTTTAGATTTCCTTAAAAACAAATATATATTACACTTCACTCTAAGTATGGCTTTCTTGTGATATTGATTTTGTGAAGATCGGGACGAAAATACCAATGTACATTGAGGAAAGTGAGTCAGCCCCACGTGCTAATGATGGGTGATCGGTACAAGCCGGAGCAGACTTTTGTAGTTGTTGAAGGTAATGCTGTCCCATGTGTGTCATTGTTGAAGGCAGTAGACTGTTATTTTAAGCTGACGTATGTTTTGGACATGAGTTACTATTGAAAGTGCAGCCACTCTTATGACTTTCTACAAACATATGTCTACGATCTAGGGAAGGAACTGGTAGCCATGCCGTCGGTGGTGTTGCTTGGCAACTACGTTTTACACGAGTGAAGGAAGAGTGGTTGTATGTGGGCTTGTCCAACGTAAATGGGAAATTTGTGCTTCTTTCTCAAAGTCCGTGGCTGAAGTATGGGGACATTCTAACTGTATATCCACGTCATGAACACTTTCAAGAAATACTTCAGTGAAGGTTTTAGCAAAATCGGATAATCCACTAAATACCGATTGTTAAATTTTTTGGGCGAGTCCTTATTCTGAGTTCAATTTCTGTCAGTCTAGCTCAAAGAGTATGTTACAGCCAAATCAGCTCTACATGCCTCCCTAAAAGTTCAAGGTCACAATTTTATTTTATTTTTCTTCCAAAAAACCTCAGTGTGTGACATTGTGTTCAAAACAAATTAAAGTTGCGGTATATAATAGTCTCTTATTTATAGAGTGAAGGAGTTGTCCATTATGGGCTCACAGAAATAAAGTGATCAAAACTTTGAAATCTGTTGACTAGTTTATCTGATTCTGTCCAAACGTTCACTGATATCAGTTTCTTTAATTGCTCTGCATTCACTGAATGCAGTTAGTCAGCGGGGTTTGGGTTTTCTTTTAACCCATCAAAGAATGATCTCGGGGACTTATAGGCCGGTATTCTACTAAATTAGTCCGGCCTAAAGTGCTAACTAAGTGTCTACTAACCCCCGACTAAGGTGATAACTTTAGTCTGGACTAAAATTTCGAATTCTGGTAGCCAAACCTTGGACTTAGTGTCGACTAAATTCCCCCGAAATTTGGTCCCGCGCTGGGGGTAGTTTAAGTGTGGACTATCTCAATTTGTGCAGCATACACAGAGTTGTCCATAAATCAGACAGAAAATAAGAATGTAATTTTCTATAATTGCGCAAAGTTTATGTTACTAATAAATTGACCAATAATATGAACATCAGCCAAAATATGACTGCAGAACGGTAAAACAATCGTCTATTCTGTTATTATGAGTGTTTTTTTTTTCTGGGCGCATGTCACGCGTTGTTGAATTGCCTGGCCACATACGTGATGCTGTGCGTGCAGGCAGATTACCGAGTACAGAGCGCCAGACGTTAGGGCGTCAGAAGCCGCTGCGTTCAGCCTCGCATCACCTGGTGCATTTTGTATTTTATTTTCCAGCTTCTTTGAACATTTTAATTGTTTTACTAAGGCATAGAGCATATTTGAACAAAGAGATTTAGTCATAATTAGTCACTGTACAATGTTCTGGTTTTTCAGGTGTCCATTGCGATTTATTCATTAGTTTTACCCGTTTTCGAACAAAGATTCGGCGGGGATTCGGCCCGAAATTTGTAATTTTAGACGGCATTTTACGTATTTGCGCATAGACGCTCGCGAATTGACGTAACAATACTAGATTTGAGTGATTGAAGCTAGCAACTAAATTACCCATAGAGTATCCATTTTTTACGGGTACGACATCACAATAGTTGCTAACCTCAAATATTGTCTTAGTCAGAGGTTAGCTAGTCCGAGCTACCAGGATTCCAAAAAGTTAATCCACACTTAGTCTAGAGGTGTGGACTAAAGTCTGGATTAGTTAGTTCAAGGATATGAACTGTAGTCCCGCCTAAGTTAATATATTTAGTAGAATATCGCCCAAGGTCTTGAACGGGTTAAAGGTAGTAGCCCTCTTTTGCACAACTTCCCAAATTCCAATGACATTCCATGGGTAGAAGCTCTTAGGCATGATACTAAACCCTCTCTATTTTTTATAGAACAAACGGACCAGTAGTTTTCAAATGACAAGTGAATGGATTTCTTTTATGTTCTTTGAAGTTGGATTAGTAGCCCTCCAAGAATCAATTGTTGAATTAAAGAAAATAAAAGAAATCTATTCACTTCACATTTCCAAACTACTGGTCCGTTTACTCTAACAAAATTATTATGATGTGTAAGAGCTTCTACTCAGTGAATTTCATCAAAATTGGGGAAAGTGTGCTAAATCAAACTTATGATCCTGATTATCTAATTAAATGTCGGGGTCACAGGCCAATTTCCATAGTAAAAATACAAAACAATTCATATTCTGAAAAGGTTTTCAACTGATATTCTTTGCAATTGATGTAAGATTGCACTTTGGAGGAAGCTTGGTGTTTTGGTCGTTGGGTCTAAGCTTATCTAAAGTGTTGGGAATTAAAACAAAAATATGGCAAAATTTAGCATGAATTGCATAATGATGTGAAAGAGGGATTAATTTAAAGTGATCCGTGTAATGTGTCAGATATTGCACAAAATGGCATTTCAGACTTCAATCCTATATCAATATCATTGTAAAATACAATTAGAAGATTTGTGAAAGTTTGAAAGAAAAAGTCCTATTTTTACCTAGTGAAAAAAACGAATATTAAAGTAGAAATTCAAAGGGAATAGAATCAAGTTATTATGGTTTATTTTATGATAGAATGAGTTATTAAAGCAATTTGTGCAGTTAACAAGTCATGAAAGTGTTCAGTTTCATGTTTTATGAAAATGAAATTTTAGTGAATTGACCCTCCCCTTTACCATGAAATCGGCACAGCAACGTGGCTCTGTGCGTGACGTAAGAGCCGGGCTTTGTGCTCCCGACAGCTCTAGCTCGAACGGCGATCTACACGCAATTGTTCATAGAGTGGACGCAGTTCTACTCTCTCAAAACGATTGAATATTGCCTGAATACTCAATATCTGACACACAGTTGTCCTCTCATATCCTGAAACATATCCTAATGTCAATATTCATGTCATTATTGGCATTGAAAAAGTGTCAATCTCCGTAAAATAACTGTTTACAACTCAATCCATTTTGCCCGAATTGTTCATAACAAACACACGGAGATAGTATGAAAAACAAATCTATTATAGCTGTGTTTCAAAAGAAAATTACCTAGTAGAATCATGTTCCGAGCTAGAATTGCCTTTGTTATAACAATATTTCTTATCCATTTCAATATGTCAATAACTGGTAGAATAGTGTATTTCTCACCGTTTTGTTTTGGTTTTGTTTCGTTTCGTAAAAGTTTCGTCCATCGAGAAATACATGCAAGCGCACGATCGTATGTACCCGGCCGTATACTATGCATATTGTGTATGTTATTGAACTAAAAGTAGTTCCAACGTATGCGCTATATTCGAAGCTTTCTACAGTCCACACGATCACGATCTCGCTCTAGAATTACATCTGACAGTTCAACATGGATGAAGAATTTCAACAAAACAGCCTGTTAATGGACTTCGAAGTATTCGTGGAGGAGCAAGCTAGCTAACACGTGCACTCGTTTGTTTTGATGCGCGCGCAGGAAATGTAAATCCGCCAGCGCTATCAGCCGTATAGGTAATGCGGCTGCCAATGTTCAGAGAAATCGCGGATGAATCGTAACAACACAGGAGATCGCGAATCTAATTCACTCGACTTTTCAAGCTAAACCATGAAACTAGCCATGATAGATCGACTAAAGTAATAACTATTCTTTGTTTTTTTTTTAATTTCATTTGATTCATAATGATTATTAACTGTTTGTTTCCATAATGGAAGTGGTAAATTCTCCGTCTGATATGTCAAAGTGAAACTACATGTTGGTAAAAAAATCTGTGCAGGCCTACTGCACGACACAGTCGTATAGTTTCCCCTTCTTTTTTCACCTTTTTTCAACTTTTTTTGTCACAAACAATACATTTGTTGGAATATCATGATGAAAATATAAATGAGAAGCACATTACAAACAATGTAGTATTATAATTTATTCTTGGTAAGGGAAAAATAGCACATAAGTTGAAGCTTGTCTTTCCAGCCTGGTATGTTATACGCTTATCTACATACAACCGCGGCAGCCGCCTGGGCTTCAAGCCCGGTTCTTACGTCACAGCTAAAGGCCGTTTCGTGTAGCGATTGAGCGAATTTGTCCCTGGGAATAGGGTGATGTTTTCACCCTAATTTCGCTTTTATGGACGCGTTATATTGTTTGAATGTCATTCAAGCTCATTATATGGCTTATAAGCTTTCTGTAGATATGAGTATCGTCATATTTAGGGGTTTTCTTTGATTTTCTCCTTTAACTTAATATTTTATCACCGAATGCTGATGGCCTGCCGTAGATTTGTTACAGTAATAATCGTCCGTTTTACGAATTCCGCACACGTGTATACAGACGGTACAGAATTTGCGCGCGCTCAGCCCAACGACCCGTCGTGCTCGATGGTCGTGCTGCCGAAGGTTTCGGCTACTCAGCAGGCCAGAGTTCGTTATCGCGTGGCGCGCTGCCGGCCGTGGCCGGGCGTGTTCAACTACGACAATTGTACGTTTCTCCAAAAGCGTTGGCTAACGCTTTTGAAAAATGATTTTCAATGATAATTATCTTCATACTGAAGGGACATTTGAAAAAATCTAAGCCTATTTTATTCTTCTCTTACCATAAGCTAAACAACACGGCAAAAGAGAACTGAGGGCCAAGTAATTTTCGTGGAGTTAGACACTTAACATGTGTAGTGAAAGTTGTTTGGAATTTGTCTTAATTTGTTCTGATATACATTTGAGCAGCCAATTTATGAAGTGTGCATTGGGTTGACACATTGATTATTCTTGCAAGTCCAAAGAGTTCAGTTCATGTCATGTGTGGAAGCACTGACACTGTGATTTCCTTTAAAAGGGCCTGGCGCCATCTAGTGGCCAGTGATAGTGATGCTAACAAATGGAAGGCAGAGGATTGTTTTGAGGAACCAAATTGCCCTTTATCCAGAGCATCCTGGATTTTGGGGATTCAGTTTGATACTTTTGGAGGCAAAGAGGTTAGTTGAGACATTGATTTACTTACTTTTGTAAAATGTTGAATTATGAGCTAGAAAAGACAGCTTATTTTAATTGTTTGCCCAGTAAAGTGTAAGTGGTCCTATGGTAATACAGTAATGTACCTGACTTGTATGTGCATGTATTAATGTATTACTTGTTTATACAACCGAGTGTGTAATGGTGTGCAACATTGGTGTAAGGCTCAGTCAAGCTTTAGGATTGGACATTTGTGTATACTACAATCTCTGAATATGAGAATAAGGTGAATAGTGAGGCCAATCAATGATATGTTGATAAATAGCACTTTTAAGTGCTGGGTGTTGATTGAAGTTGGACAGGTCATTTGGTCATTTGTTTGGGTAAACTTGTGATGAGAGCCTTGCTGCAATGTTGCTACATCTCATGTAAAATAAGGCATCACACTTTGAAATGATTAGGAATGAGTTATAATTTGAAGGCATGTTCTTTATATAATCACGTACTACTTCTCTTGTTGAATCAGGAACTCCTCAGATTATTTGCCCTTTGTGAAAAACATTGATACATGACAAAGTTAAATATTGATATAATATAGGTCACATAATATGTCAATTTATATTGAAACAAACTTCAAATCTTGAAATATGTCGCCACAATCTTAAGATTAGTGTGCATATTTGCCCTTCATGAGTGAATTACATTGGCAATATTTATTGTCGTTTATGAATGTCAAATGATTTATGTGAACTATACTTGATGACTGCCATGTACATGTAGTTATGATCCCTTTTTGTATTTTGTATTTTGTTACAGTTTTCACGGAAACAAGGAATCGAGATCCGTACGTCGAATAAAAGAACGGAACACCATGAATTTCCTGTCGAAACCTTTGTTTATTTCAACGACCTCAACAACAGTCACAGTGAAAACTCTGCTCATCATCGCCGCGTTATTATCGACGGTCTGAAAGATGTCAGAGACTGAAGAGCAAGCAAGGGCTGAGGGTGGCAGAGAACCGAAACCCACTGAGAAAGGCTTTCAGTATCAGCTGGATGTCAAGACAAAGAACTGGAAGAGTGCTGTCAGAAGCTGGAGGAGGACAGCAAACAAGTTAAGAGAGATATTAGTGGATGACGTTCAACCATCCAGCATTAAGGACAGCCGCGATCACTTGCAGGAGTTAATGAACAAGGCCATCACTGCTCAAGCTAGCCTCGCTGAACTGTCTGCTTCCATGGACATTTACGATGACAGCGAGGATAAGCAGGATGAAATAGAGGAAGAGCACTCCTCTTTGATGAAGGACACGTTGAGAACTCTGCTTCAGTTGCAGAGCGACACATCACAAGCTGGTGCTCGGTCATCTCCCTCTTCGAAGGAAAAAAGGCAGTTATGCCAAGAATGGGTGAACCATTATTCGAAAGCAGCTGCCCCTGTCACAGAAGGTTCTCCGCAAAAAAAGGAAGACAAGGCAGAGAATGCTTCCAGTGTTGAAAGAGGAAACCGGATGGAGAGAGAAGACAGGGTGGAGGCCACCAATGAAGAGAGCACCTCTCATGCTGAAACAGCATCACAACGGACTGCAGAGTCATCAAGACGCAATAACGAAGGGGCAACCGTAACCAGCAATCTGATCGAGCTTCTTCGAATGAATCGATTGCCAATACCAGAGCCAGAGATATTTGGTGGTGACTCTCTTGACTACACCCCTTGGAAGAGAAGCTACGATGCCCTCATTGAACATCGTGGTATACCAGCTGGGGAGAGATTTTACTTTCTTCTCAAATACCTGAAAGGAGAGCCAAAGGTGTTGGTGCAGGGATACTCAATGCTGGGTGACGATGCTGCATACAATGAGGCTACAAAAGTACTGCAGGAGAGGTATGGAGATCCATTCGCCATCTCTAACGCCTTCAGGGACAAACTTGATGCATGGCCAAAGGTTGGATGCAAAGATTCTGCTGGACTTCGCAGACTTGGGGACTTTCTTCGGCAGTGTTGTACTGCATCCAAATATGTTCAACACTTGCACCACTTGGACGATGAGAGGGAAAATAGAAAGCTGATGACTAAACTCCCTGATTGGTTGGTAGCAAGATGGGGGCGGACGGTTGCGAAGTGGAGGCGAGATAAAGGCACCTTTCCACCTTTCTTTGTCTTCGCCCAGTTTGTAAACGACGAAGCCATCATCGCTTGTGACTCAGTCACATCCCTTCAGCCACCAACCTCGAAAGGAAGAGGACAATCGGCTCCAAAAGCAAGAACTCTTTTGACTGGTGCTCAGGGTCAAAGGCCAACAGACAATGGAGGAAAGAAGAAGCAGACACCCTCTTGTGTCTTCTGTAGAGGACAGCATCTCCTTGGGGAATGCACATCATTCACTTCAGAGACCCTGGAGGCCAGAAGAAAGTTTATCTTCAATCATGGCCTGTGTTTTGGCTGTTTGAGATCAGGTCATCTGTCAAAGGACTGCAGGAGAAGGAGCACTTGCTCTTCATGTAAGAGACGACATCCTACCATCCTCCATGATGATAACTGGAAGGAAAGACATCAACGGAGAGATGCTGCTAAAACAGATACAGAAGGAACACAGTCTTCCAGGTCACAGGAAACACAGACGTCTAGGTCACACGTATCAGTCAACAAAGACGCATATCGAATGTCCAAGACATCAACGATAGTTCCGGTTTGGCTATCCCATGAATCAACTCAGGGCGAGAGATTGGTGTATGCTATGTTAGACACCCAGTCGGACACCAGCTTCATCTTGGACAAGACCAAGAATGCTATTGGAGTTGAAGGGACAAAGGTAAACCTGCTTTTGTCAACAATGACATTAGCCGATGAGAGGGTTTCGAGTGAAAAGATATGCGGCCTCAAGGTGAGGGCGTTCAATGGAACGAAGGAAGTACGTCTACCTCCTACATTCACTCGTAGCATTATGCCGGCCAACCGAGATCATATTCCCACGCCAGACACTGCAAAGGCCTACCCTCATCTCAAGGACATTGCACAGTACATGATCCCTCTTCAGGAATGTGAGATTGGACTTCTCATCGGATACGACTGTGCGAGTGCCCTCACTCCCCGTGCTGTGCTCGTCTCTCCGGACGAGAAGGGTCCCTTTGGCTTAGAGACGAATCTGGGATGGAGTATCGTGGGCACGGTGGAGTCTAATTATAAAGACAGTGTAGAGGACCAACTAGGCTGCAGTCATCGAATAACGGTGCATGTTCTCCCCGAGAGCATGCAAAGGGATGGATATCCGAATGGAGTGATGTTCTCTCATAAATCCATGGTAAAGGAAGAGATCGTTCCTCATCAAGTCCTAAGGCTCCTGGAAGCTGATTTCGCCACCGACAAGAAACAGAAGCCTTACTCACAAGATGACACAAGGTTTCTGAAAAAAATGGAGGAACAAATTCATGTCAATGAAAGAGAACATTATGAGATGCCTTAGCCATTTCGTGATGAGAACCCAGCCTTGCCAAACAACAGATTTCTCGCAGAAAAGAGACTTGACCATCTCAAGAAGAAATTTGAGAGAGATCCGGCTTACCACGATCAGTATACCAGGCAAATGAACACCCTCTTCAGTAATAAGTATGCAGAGATGGTATCAGGATCAGGAGAACAGGGCAAAGTCTGGTACATCCCCCACCATGGAGTGCAGCAGCCCAATAAGTTGAGGGTGGTATTCGACTGCAGCTCACAGTTCAAAGGTGACTCCCTCAATGCCCATCTACTGACAGGACCAGACCTGACGAACGCCCTCATCGGAGTGTTGTGCAGATTCAGGACGGAGGAGATAGCCTTTATGTGCGACATAAAGGAAATGTTTCACCAGTTTCACGTGAACCAAGAGCATAGGGATTATCTCCGATTTCTTTGGTGGCCGAATGGAGATTTTCGTCAAGAGCCCATTGACTGCAGAATGAATGTGCACCTTTTCGGTGCAGCATCGTCTCCGGGATGTGCTAATTTCGGCTTGAAGCAGATTGCGAGTGATCATGCCATGGAATTTGGACCAGATGTAATGGAGTTTGTACATCATGACTTCTACGTAGATGATGGACTCAAATCTGTTGCCACAGTAGAGAAGGCAGTAGATCTGATGTCGAGAACAAGACAGCTGTGTAAGAAGGGCGGTCTACACTTACACAAATTCATCTCAAACTCAAGAGAGGTGCTAGAGTCTGTTCCTGAAGAAGACAAAGCAAAGGGCACCTCCAAGATAGATCTCGTACACGATAACCTGCCAGTGCAGAAGGCTCTTGGAGTGCAGTGGTGCATCGTGTCTGACACATTCCAGTTCAAAATCACCTTTGACGAAAGGCCATTAACCAGACGAGGCATCTTGGCTACAGTGATGTCAATCTACGACCCACTTGGCCTCCTGGCGCCCGTTGTGTTGAAAGGAAAGATGATCTTGCAAGAGTTATGCAGAAGTGCAGCTGACTGGGATGATCCCCTACCCGATGCCCTCCGAGCTGAATGGGAGAGGTGGAAGACTGATCTACTTCAACTTGAAAGAATCTCCATCAACAGATGTTACAAACCAGATGACTTTGGAGAAATTAAGAAGGTTCAGCTACATCATTTCTCTGACGCCAGCAACGTTGGTTATGGACAGTGCACGTACATGAGACTTACAAATCAACAAGAGAGGCAACATTGTGTGCTGGTGAGGGGAAAATCCAGGGTTGCTCCTCTCAAGACAACGACAGTGCCCAGGCTTGAACTGACTGCTGCTGTATTGTCAGTGAAAGTAAGCTCATTTCTTCAGGACGAACTAGATCTCAAGAATGCCGAGCAAGTTTTCTGGACCGACAGTCGTGTGGTCTTAGGCTACATAAGGAATGAGACAAGAAGGTATCATGTATTCGTAGCCAATATAGTGAGACAGATCAGGGATGAATCATCGCCCTCACAGTGGCATCACATCGACACAAAGGAAAATCCTGCAGATGGTGCCTCCAGAGGGCTTGGAGTTGATCAGATTGAGACATCCAGATGGCTGACTGGCCCCAATTTCCTATGGGAGAGGGAAATTCCAAATGACAAGAAGGAAGATGGGAGTGAAATCCTTCTTGATGATCCCGAGGTGAAGCGGACCCAGGCCCATGCCTCAATCAAAACCACAGATGAGTTTGAGCTTGATCGTCTCAATCGCTTTTCCAGTTGGCGTAAAACCAGAAGGGCTGTTGCAAATTGTCTACGTTTGAAGTCCTATCTGCAAAGACGTTGCAAGGAAAAGCATCAGAAGGCAAAGCAGAAGGATGAAGTTCAGCATACAGTGATGGAACCTATGTCTGCTGAATTACTTCTCCTAGCAGAAAAGGAGATATTAAAGCATATCCAAAGGAAGGCATTCGTGGACGAAATCCATTTGTTGAAAGACATAAAAGATACCACGGTGAGAGCCACTCGAGAGAGGAGGCGTCGCTGCAAGACTACTAGCCGCCTGCATCAGCTTGATCCATTCTTAGATGATGATGGTATAATGAGAGTAGGAGGGCGTCTGAGAAGATCTGAAGCCCCATATGACACCAAGCACCCTGCCATCCTACCTCAAACTCACCTAACAGAGCTGATTGTAGCTCATTGTCATGCAGAAGTTGCTCACCAAGGAAGAGGAATGACGGTCAATCATCTCAGGTCGAAGGGCTATTGGATCTTAGGTTGCAGTCATTTCGTCTCCAAGTTCATCTCAAGATGTGTTACTTGCCACAGACTTCGACGACCACCACAGGTGCAAAAGATGGCGGACCTACCGAAGGATCGTATCACACCCGCCCCGCCATTTACGTACTGCGGGGTAGATTGCTTTGGGCCCTGGATTATCAAGGAGGGCAGAAGGGAGGTTAAAAGGTATGGCCTCCTTTTCACCTGCATGGCATGCCGGGCAATCCACGTCGAAACGCTGACCTCGATGAGCACCGATGCATTTATCAACGCTCTCAGACGATTTGTTTCAGTCCGCGGCCCCATTCGTCAACTGAGGTCGGATAGGGGGACGAACTTCGTCGGTGCAGAGAACGAACTCGCAAAGGCATGGAAGGAGATGGACCATGAAAGAGTGAAGAACAAGTTACTCCAAGAGGAGTGCGACTATTTCGACTTCACCTTCAACTTCCCTTCCTCAAGTCACATGGGAGGGGTATGGGAACGCCAAATTCGTTCGGTCCGTAGAGTACTTGAGGCACTACTGTACCAGAATGGCCAGCAGCTGGATGACGATGGTCTACGGACATTGCTATGCGAGGCGGCAGCCATTGTCAACAGTCGTCCGCTGTCGGTAGATTTCCTCAACGACCCGAATTCTCCAGAACCACTGACTCCAAATCACCTGCTGACCCAGAAGTCGAACGTGATACTACCACCGCCTGGTAGCTTCCCTCGAGAAGACACATATGCGCGAAAACGGTGGAGAAGGGTCCAGCATCTAGCAAATGAATTCTGGTGCCGTTGGAAGAAGGAATACCTGAGCCAGCTCCAAACGCGAAAAAAATGGACTGCCCCACAGCGTGACATGCAAGTCGGAGATGTTGTGATAATTAAAGACGATAACGTTCCTAGAAATAGCTGGCCCCTGGGAAAAGTTGTTGAAACCTATGCATCCGAGGATAATCATGTTCGCAAGGTTAGGGTCGCAGTGGGTAATGCGAAACTGAACGGACAGGGGAAGCGAACTGGCCCACTGTGCTATCTAGATCGTCCGATCCACAAGTTAGTTCTGTTAATTCCGCGTGAAGATCGGGCGTAATTCCCGGCCAAGGAGCCAAACATATGTGTTTAATTTTGCGAAAATTAGACCCACAAAGTTAATTAAACTGCGCTAAGGAACATTTGATCTTAAATCGCGAAAGGAACTCAAAGAACTGAGATAACTGGAGAAAGATTTATTTGAAAGGTGGTGCATAATTGATTTAAGGTCTGAATTCAAGACTATCTAATACTTCGATCTTTAAAATTTGATTAATTTTGTAATTTTGATGTACAAGAGGCAGCAGACATTTATGATGAAGTACCTCTTATGATGGGTTTAGGTCTGGCAGAAAAGGCTAACAGGTAGATGTTACACTTGTTAAAGGCGGATCTGAGTGAAGACTAAATTTGTTATATGACTAATTTGTCCTTTATTTTTGGACCGATTTATGTATGCAGGATACAGCATAAGAACTGTAATCATAAGAGTCTGAACTTGAGACTAATGGACAAAGTCGCTGCAAAGTTGTAAATTGCAATTGTAGGTATGTTATGACTAATTTATGCAACAATTATATTCATTGTATTTGCTGTGCCAAAACGGTATTTAAATTGTAACTTGATACTCCGATGTGGTACATACTGTTTGACCATTTTTTATTTGGAGAGCTCCAGATCAAAAAGGACACTTGTGCAGTGTTATTGCACTCATGGGTGCGCGTAATTGGGAATTGTTAGATTTGTTATTTGTTATTCTTGCAAGAAAATTGCTCCTTTGAAAATGTAAAGCAAATTCATTATTCCCTTTTTGGTGAGCGGTCATAAACCCTTTATCAGCAGGGTGCCTGATTTAGTGAAATCTAAATTTTAAAGGAATCTGGAGCACAGAAAGCAAAATGGTCAGATTGCTCTATAATTGTATATTATGCTTTAAAGATGATATCGCCAGTTGATAAACGTAAGACTCATAAGGCATATGGATTTATATTTATATTGCATTTATTAAAGTCTAAAGAATAGAGACCCTTTATTC
The DNA here is from genome assembly GCA_037951105.1 of Echinarachnius parma. Taxonomy (NCBI): domain Eukaryota; kingdom Metazoa; phylum Echinodermata; class Echinoidea; order Clypeasteroida; family Echinarachniidae; genus Echinarachnius; species Echinarachnius parma. The sequence goes on from JBAMJV010007162.1 coordinate 25,927, forward strand.
AGTTGGGAAACTGGGGTCCACATCATATGATATTGGTGCAGTTCACACGCAGACTGATGGTGTATGGTGTTCAAATTCCATCATGCATATTGAGTAAATTAGTACATTGTATAATTTAAAGGAGCCATGTAGTGAAAGTTGTTTGGAATTTGTCTTAATTTGTTCTGATATACATTTGAGCAGCCAATTTATGAAGTGTGCATTGGGTTGACACATTGATTATTCTTGCAAGTCCAAAGAGTTCAGTTCATGTCATGTGTGGAAGCACTGACACTGTGATTTCCTTTAAAAGGGCCTGGCGCCATCTAGTGGCCAGTGATAGTGATGCTAACAAATGGAAGGCAGAGGATTGTTTTGAGGAACCAAATTGCCCTTTATCCAGAGCATCCTGGATTTTGGGGATTCAGTTTGATACTTTTGGAGGCAAAGAGGTTAGTTGAGACATTGATTTACTTACTTTTGTAAAATGTTGAATTATGAGCTAGAAAAGACAGCTTATTTTAATTGTTTGCCCAGTAAAGTGTAAGTGGTCCTATGGTAATACAGTAATGTACCTGACTTGTATGTGCATGTATTAATGTATTACTTGTTTATACAACCGAGTGTGTAATGGTGTGCAACATTGGTGTAAGGCTCAGTCAAGCTTTAGGATTGGACATTTGTGTATACTACAATCTCTGAATATGAGAATAAGGTGAATAGTGAGGCCAATCAATGATATGTTGATAAATAGCACTTTTAAGTGCTGGGTGTTGATTGAAGTTGGACAGGTCATTTGGTCATTTGTTTGGGTAAACTTGTGATGAGAGCCTTGCTGCAATGTTGCTACATCTCATGTAAAATAAGGCATCACACTTTGAAATGATTAGGAATGAGTTATAATTTGAAGGCATGTTCTTTATATAATCACGTACTACTTCTCTTGTTGAATCAGGAACTCCTCAGATTATTTGCCCTTTGTGAAAAACATTGATACATGACAAAGTTAAATATTGATATAATATAGGTCACATAATATGTCAATTTATATTGAAACAAACTTCAAATCTTGAAATATGTCGCCACAATCTTAAGATTAGTGTGCATATTTGCCCTTCATGAGTGAATTACATTGGCAATATTTATTGTCGTTTATGAATGTCAAATGATTTATGTGAACTATACTTGATGACTGCCATGTACATGTAGTTATGATCCCTTTTTGTATTTTGTATTTTGTTACAGTTTTCACGGAAACAAGGAATCGAGATCCGTACGTCGAATAAAAGAACGGAACACCATGAATTTCCTGTCGAAACCTTTGTTTATTTCAACGACCTCAACAACAGTCACAGTGAAAACTCTGCTCATCATCGCCGCGTTATTATCGACGGTCTGAAAGATGTCAGAGACTGAAGAGCAAGCAAGGGCTGAGGGTGGCAGAGAACCGAAACCCACTGAGAAAGGCTTTCAGTATCAGCTGGATGTCAAGACAAAGAACTGGAAGAGTGCTGTCAGAAGCTGGAGGAGGACAGCAAACAAGTTAAGAGAGATATTAGTGGATGACGTTCAACCATCCAGCATTAAGGACAGCCGCGATCACTTGCAGGAGTTAATGAACAAGGCCATCACTGCTCAAGCTAGCCTCGCTGAACTGTCTGCTTCCATGGACATTTACGATGACAGCGAGGATAAGCAGGATGAAATAGAGGAAGAGCACTCCTCTTTGATGAAGGACACGTTGAGAACTCTGCTTCAGTTGCAGAGCGACACATCACAAGCTGGTGCTCGGTCATCTCCCTCTTCGAAGGAAAAAAGGCAGTTATGCCAAGAATGGGTGAACCATTATTCGAAAGCAGCTGCCCCTGTCACAGAAGGTTCTCCGCAAAAAAAGGAAGACAAGGCAGAGAATGCTTCCAGTGTTGAAAGAGGAAACCGGATGGAGAGAGAAGACAGGGTGGAGGCCACCAATGAAGAGAGCACCTCTCATGCTGAAACAGCATCACAACGGACTGCAGAGTCATCAAGACGCAATAACGAAGGGGCAACCGTAACCAGCAATCTGATCGAGCTTCTTCGAATGAATCGATTGCCAATACCAGAGCCAGAGATATTTGGTGGTGACTCTCTTGACTACACCCCTTGGAAGAGAAGCTACGATGCCCTCATTGAACATCGTGGTATACCAGCTGGGGAGAGATTTTACTTTCTTCTCAAATACCTGAAAGGAGAGCCAAAGGTGTTGGTGCAGGGATACTCAATGCTGGGTGACGATGCTGCATACAATGAGGCTACAAATGTACTGCAGGAGAGGTATGGAGATCCATTCGCCATCTCTAACGCCTTCAGGGACAAACTTGATGCATGGCCAAAGGTTGGATGCAAAGATTCTGCTGGACTTCGCAGACTTGGGGACTTTCTTCGGCAGTGTTGTACTGCATCCAAATATGTTCAACACTTGCACCACTTGGACGATGAGAGGGAAAATAGAAAGCTGATGACTAAACTCCCTGATTGGTTGGTAGCAAGATGGGGGCGGACGGTTGCGAAGTGGAGGCGAGATAAAGGCACCTTTCCACCTTTCTTTGTCTTCGCCCAGTTTGTAAACGACGAAGCCATCATCGCTTGTGACTCAGTCACATCCCTTCAGCCACCAACCTCGAAAGGAAGAGGACAATCGGCTCCAAAAGCAAGAACTCTTTTGACTGGTGCTCAGGGTCAAAGGCCAACAGACAATGGAGGAAAGAAGAAGCAGACACCCTCTTGTGTCTTCTGTAGAGGACAGCATCTCCTTGGGGAATGCACATCATTCACTTCAGAGACCCTGGAGGCCAGAAGAAAGTTTATCTTCAATCATGGCCTGTGTTTTGGCTGTTTGAGATCAGGTCATCTGTCAAAGGACTGCAGGAGAAGGAGCACTTGCTCTTCATGTAAGAGACGACATCCTACCATCCTCCATGATGATAACTGGAAGGAAAGACATCAACGGAGAGATGCTGCTAAAACAGATACAGAAGGAACACAGTCTTCCAGGTCACAGGAAACACAGACGTCTAGGTCACACGTATCAGTCAACAAAGACGCATATCGAATGTCCAAGACATCAACGATAGTTCCGGTTTGGCTATCCCATGAATCAACTCAGGGCGAGAGATTGGTGTATGCTATGTTAGACACCCAGTCGGACACCAGCTTCATCTTGGACAAGACCAAGAATGCTATTGGAGTTGAAGGGACAAAGGTAAACCTGCTTTTGTCAACAATGACATTAGCCGATGAGAGGGTTTCGAGTGAAAAGATATGCGGCCTCAAGGTGAGGGCGTTCAATGGAACGAAGGAAGTACGTCTACCTCCTACATTCACTCGTAGCATTATGCCGGCCAACCGAGATCATATTCCCACGCCAGACACTGCAAAGGCCTACCCTCATCTCAAGGACATTGCACAGTACATGATCCCTCTTCAGGAATGTGAGATTGGGGTCATTTGGTCATTTGTTTGGGTAAACTTGTGATGAGAGCCTTGCTGCAATGTTGCTACATCTCATGTAAAATAAGGCATCACACTTTGAAATGATTAGGAATGAGTTATAATTTGAAGGCATGTTCTTTATATAATCACGTACTACTTCTCTTGTTGAATCAGGAACTCCTCAGATTATTTGCCCTTTGTGAAAAACATTGATACATGACAAAGTTAAATATTGATATAATATAGGTCACATAATATGTCAATTTATATTGAAACAAACTTCAAATCTTGAAATATGTCGCCACAATCTTAAGATTAGTGTGCATATTTGCCCTTCATGAGTGAATTACATTGGCAATATTTATTGTCGTTTATGAATGTCAAATGATTTATGTGAACTATACTTGATGACTGCCATGTACATGTAGTTATGATCCCTTTTTGTATTTTGTATTTTGTTACAGTTTTCACGGAAACAAGGAATCGAGATCCGTACGTCGAATAAAAGAACGGAACACCATGAATTTCCTGTCGAAACCTTTGTTTATTTCAACGACCTCAACAACAGTCACAACATGGATGTCTTTAACACTCAGAACAAAATTGGTCTTTTGAGAAGAATGTTGGACGAATATCTTGGACACATCCTTTAAAATTTGCATCATGTGACATCATTGCTACATGTGGTCACTCCAGGAAAGGTCAGGAAATTTGTAATCACACAAATATTAGCTGTGTGAAATTTGTAATCATACAAATATTAGCTGTGTAATCACACAAAGAGACATTAAGCAATATTATTTTATGTGAAATATTTGATTTACTGCTGTGATTTCTCGAAACAAAAAACAAAGAAACATAATAAGAAAGAAAAGATCGGGTGTCACTATCTTTTCCTATTTTCTGGCTAAAACTGGGTTTTGCGAAATATTAGGTTGGTTTGTTTTTAAAAGGTCTCTAAAATAATATAACTAATAATGTCATCTTACTTTAGTCAAATTTCTCAATTAATGTAAGTATTTTGAAGTCTCTGACCCTTCTGAGAACTCGACCCTCCCTGAAAAAGATTTTTAAAATACAATTGTGAGATAAATAGTGTGGAAAAAAAAAGATTTCCTGTTAAATAATTCCAATTCTAACTGTAGAAAACCAACTTTTATATCCATGACATGAACAGGGGATAGCCCCTCTTTTGCAAACCAAATTTCAAAAGTTGTGAGATTATTGTCTTATATGAAAGAAAATGTCATTTAATAGCATGCCTGAAAGAATTAGGGCTTGAAATCTCTTTTTCGTGGAGTTATAGAGCTAAAACTAATAAACCATCGTCCAACGGTTAATTGTGCACTATACGTATATTCACCCAGTGAGGACGTTCGTACACGAATTCCACGGAGTACCACAACGCTATGCGTGACCCCTACGTGACCCGCGCTAGCTACGTGACCCGCGCACATAATGACCGAATACTATACAAAATTACCAAACTTCGCTTAAACTGACTACATGTTATTATATATTCTTAATTTTTGAGATTTGTTTCCGTGACATACCTTTACAAATGTCGGCATCACAATACTTTTACAAGAATAAGTAATTATTGTAATAGTATGCTAAATCAGTTAAACTCTTTTATTGACCGATAAATAGTTTGATGGAGGGACGCATTCGTTTTTCATTCGTAGAATCCAAATTACAGGGCTGTTCGATCTGATTGTTTGTTTGTGTGTTACATTCATCCTCATCCGTCAACTGGAAACTGTTCAGACGTTTTGTAAAAGAAGGGCTGTCCCTTTAAAGCTCGAAATTTTTGGGAATCCCTTCAAATTTGATGGTAAAATGTTACTGAAACTGTATAATGATGTGATAAAGGATGTCATTTTAAGGGGGAGTTGAGTTCTGGGAAGGGTAAGGAAATAGCCCGATTTATTTTTCAACCTATTTGTAATACATGTAAAACAAAGTGACGTAATTCAATATTTGTTTTAAATGTTGATTTATATGTAATTTCTCGAGACCAAAAAAAGTAACAAACAAGGAACCTACCGAATAGGTTATGGTTGTGGGACACCATCAAAACGTATTTACTGACTAAAAACTGTGTTTTGCACAGTTTAGGTCACTTGTTTTAAAGGTATCTCTGATATAGTGTCATTTATCATGTTTTATCTTACTTTACACAAATTACGATTTTCTGACCCTTCTCAGAACTCAACCCTCCCTTAAACACTTACTTCTGCAAGGATTATGAACAAAAATGTGTTTGAAGTCGAATATTGTTGAACAAAAATAATAAAAAATTGAATTTGAGGGTTTTCAAATGTTGCAAGTGTGCAAAATATGTGAGCACCCCATTGTGTTATTGCCTCTGTTTCGGCAACAAACTTTTATTTATTATACCCCCGCCAAACAAAGTTTGAAATGGGGTATATAGGAATCGGCGTACAGGCGGTCGGTCGGTCCGTTGCAAAAAGTTTGTGGATCGAACTACTTCCATAGTTTTTGAGCAATTTTGATGAAATTTGGTACACTTGATGTTCTTGAAGTAAGGGTGAGTAAGACATATTTTTCGTGAATGTTGGATAAGGCGTTGCCATGGTAACCACAAATTTGCACCCAAAATATGAACATCTTGTGGAGCGAACTACTTCCACAGTTGTTGATCAATTTTTATGAAACTTGGTACTCTTGATGTTATTGAGGTGATGGTGTGCAAGAAATAATTTGTTTTTTCTTTAGATAAGGTGTTGCCATGGTAACCACAAATTTGCTCAAAAAAATGTGCCATTTATGAAAACCTTGAGTAGCTAACTTTTTCCTCAGTTTTTGAGTAATATTAATGATATGTGGTACACTTCACTTAATCATTGTTGTATCCTCCTCACATACCAGTACTGCGTGGGTATAAATCACATTAAGTGATGTTTCTAGTTTAGTCTGTTTAAATTTTCAAATGGCAAATTTTCTTTTCACTATAATTTGATTGTTTGAATAGTTTACAAAGTGGTAATTAAATATTGTTTTAATTAGAAGCAGGAGTGTGTCCTGGAGAAGTCACAAATTCCTGTTTGGGCTTTGTAATGGTCTAGCCCCATGAATATGTGGGGCTCATGATGTGTCCAATTTTTGCTAATATCAATTTTGAATATATTTGAAGAGACTATTTTTATTTGAGTGGGATTTAGTATCAATCAATTTATACCAGAAAGCAAGATTACAGGGTACATTTTAATGTGTTGCGCCTTGGTATAAAAGTCTGTCATACTCACTTTTATTTCTTGGATTTAGATATAATTATAATCTTCGTCTTGTTAGATTGACAATTGTGTAAATATTAAAACATGATAGCGCATGAAGGTTATATTATGGTAAAAATATGTAGCTGGATATTGTATGATTTCCAATTACAATAAGTATTGGATAACCTGCTCTTGTCCATTGATTTGCTTTAGTTTTTACATCTAGCTAAACATTTTAGACACTTTAGATTATGATTAGAGTGAATGAGTTCTATTAAATATGCTATTTGCAAGTTATGATTATTTGTGATACCTCAGAGGCTAATTAAAGTAACTAATGCCAGCAACTTGTGTTTCTTCATAGAACATTGTAATTTTAGGCAACATTAGAAATCAAGAAACACTTGTTTCCGGACAAATTTTTAGCCTTTGTTAAAACAGTGCAAATTTGTCTTTACAATTTAAATGTACAAACTATGTGCGGAAGGTCAGGTTTGTATTGCAGTAAGAGTTGCCATCAATCAAACACAACTTGACTTTCAAACAATCATATTCAAGCATTTGACACTTGCGTTTGATTGTTTGTTTTTAGATGTGAATGATCGCAACTCTGCATGCAACATATCTATACTTCTAGTTTAAATTTGGTTCTCTGTTATATAATTGTAACTTGAGAGAAAAGGAAACATTACTAAGAATGATACTTTAAATGATATTCTCTCAAATGAAATATATTACGTTTTTTATTTTTATGAAATTAAAAGAGATGATTTTATTAATTACTTACAAAAGTTATGAATTGTATATATTATAACCAGGATTATATCTTTAAAGTATCTAATTGTAACTGTATGTGGATTGTATACATCAATTATGATTTTCCATATGACTATGTTGAAAATATGATTTGTATTGGAAATGATTTACATTGTAAATGTGTTGTTTGAGAGAAAAATAAAATATTATTGCAAAACAAAAAAAACATGACCCATATATATTTCTTTATTATTGTCTATTTGAGGGATCAAATTATATTTTAACAATGAGAAATTTTATATATTAATTTGATATTTTAATTGTATAATGAAATGTTTCTGAGTTTTTGAGTATATACTTAGCCCATCATTGTACAGTGGTCACTGTTCAACTTTGAATTTTAAGCAATGCATAATGTACAGCTTGCAGTTCCTAGAAAGAGAATTCATTATTTGCTGAATGTAAGTTATCTGTTAAAACTGTTTCTATTAAATTTGATGTGTAAGTTAGCATCAAGGTTTTATTTCATGAATAGCATTTCCCCTGGGTATTTGAATAAATTTGGCAGGAAGATATTACATTTTTTGTGATAATTATTAGTGTCATTTTGTTAATTTACAGCATTCATTTTCATATTTATATTTCACATATTTTCACATTTTATTATACTTTATCAATATTTTAATGCATGCTGGATTTACACACTTGATCAGATGTATGACCAATTTTCTTTTTTTTTTTTTATTCCCCAAGCAACATTTTCTGTCATCATGCAATCATGCAATTCTGCAATCATTTTGATCAGACAGTGTCTGCTTTACCAGATCCCTGATCAATTTTGACTATATTCCCTATATAATCAATAGGATTTGACAAGATTTCTAGTCGAAATATCTGACTAGATTTACTGGATCATTCTGACTAGAATAGTCCAGGTGCCCGGCTGAACAGTTAATCTAGTCAAAATTGATCAGTTTCTGATCATATTTGACTAGTTATTTTTTTTAGAGTGTAGGCTCAAACGGAGGCTTGTCGAGGCCACGCAAAACCCTAGTTGAGAACCATGGGCGCCTCGGCCATCACGGGGCTCTCAGAAAGACTGTGGCCTCCTCCTGGCGAACCTTCTGAAGAAGCCGGGGCACCAACGCGAACGGGGGGAAGGCATACCCGAGGAAGCCCGCTCATCGACTCGAGAACGCATCTGTTGCCATGCCCGAAGGCACAGCACCGAAGGAGCTGCTTGTTCAGAATCGACGCAAACCGGTCCACGTCTGGACTCCCGTACCTGCAGAATATCCTCTGCACAACGGCCTGAATCAGCTGCCACTCTGTCGGCAGATACTGGCCCCTGGATAGGAAATTGGCTATGTAGTTGTCTTTGCCCGGGATGTGAGATGCCGAGATCGAGATCCGACTCCTCTCGCACCAGCCTAGAAGGTCCAGGGTCAACCCGCAAAGCGACCTTGACCTTGTGCCCCCCCCCCCCCCCTGTTTGTTGACATGGGACACCACTGTGAGGTTGTCTGGTTTGATCAGAACCGCTTGCCCCACCACGGCACTGCGGAAAGCCTGGAGAGCATTCCAGACTGACCTCATCTCCAGCATATTTATGTGCTGCCCCCTTTCGTCCGGGCCCCATGACCCATTGGCCTCCTGTGGGGGGGAGGGGGGGGGGGGGGGATTGGTATTCTGAAAGCTCATTCAACTTTGCATTTACATTTGCACTTAAGTCCACGAGTTAATTGCACGCTGATTGAATGGATAATCGGTATTCTGAAAGCTCAAGCTCCTCCCACCTCATTAATATTCCATCCAATCAAATAGGCTGTTACAATATTGTTAAGCGCGCAAGTGACCTCCTTCTTTGCATGGCCCTCTCTAGCGTTGAAAATCAACAATATTTGTTTTCACTGTGATAATTCTGAAATAATGTTTAACTGTATCATATAATGCCTTTTAATTGATTACTACCGTCTGCATAGTCATTGTATCACACCTTTGATTGAAGAAAATATTACTTTATAAATATTGTATAATAATGTTATGTTATACTTTGTAAATATTGTATACATTTAAGCTATGTTATTGTATTCAACGAGACATTTCCTGTAATGTTAATATCTTCAATACCCTTGTCTAGGATGAAAAGATGTTAATAAAAAGTCATTTCATTTTCATTTTAATTTCATTTCAATTTAGCAATATGAAATCAATCGACATATCGGTAACTATAGGAAAATTGAATGATGAACATTTGCATTTTTCTGTTATTGAAATAAAATTGATTTAATTTGGATAAGATACATCCTTCAACAAATTCCCTTTTTCTCCAAAAATAATTGGTTATAACTTCAGTTTATGAAACCATGTACCCTATAGGCCATGATGATGAAATCATCCGATTCTAACTTTACGCTGTTTTTGTTTACATTGTTTGCCAGTTGTGACATTTGTATCATTAAAATGTCTCCGATATTTGTCTGATTGATTATGGGAATTAAAAGTCTATATAATAGATGCAACGTGTATAACTAAAAAGGTTATGATGAATATATCCCTATAGAAGCAAGTAATGTACTACAGTACTTCATGTACTGTATTAGACTCACATTATTTTAACGGCGTTTTCTTTCTTTTATGAAATAAAATCTACTTATGTTATTATTATTGCTGTAATCACATAATATTTATTTGACATAATCACAAAGTATAATGTCCATAAATTCTGTGAAGCAAATGTAATATAAATGTAATACAAATGTAATATAAACTATTATTATTATAAGGATTTATTATATCGCTTACAAAAAAAGGCAGCTAGAATTGTTACATCTAATTATGATTATGAGACTGTTAATGGTAAAGATTTAATTAAAACACTAAAATGGCAATCATTAGGTCAAAGAATGAATTATTTTTTAGCAACATTAATGTACAAATCCGTTCATGGAATAGCTCCTACTCACTTATGTAATGCAATTGAAATGGTTTGTGATCGCCACGGTATTAATACGAGAACAGCTAACACTTTGAATATTATACTACCTAAACCGAAAGTGCAATGTTATAAACATAGCCTGATATACTCGGGTGGCATTGTCTGGAACTCGCTGCCTAGTCATTTACAATGTTCGAGGTCTCTTCCCTCTTTTAAACGTTTATACAAACAACTGTATTTTCACTGATGTATATATGACCAGCGGAACGATAGATTGCTGTTTTTAAATTATATTTGTTTCGTAAATACTCCAACAGATACGTAATCTATCGGACAAAGCAGAACGAGTGGATAATAATAATAATAATAATAATAAATTAGACTTTTAGAATGTATCTGGTTTTGTTCGTGGTGATGTTTCCATTGTGTGATACGGATCAGTGAATGTGTATGCTTCTCCCATTGTGATGTGTGGCTGTGCGTGTGCCTGATGTAGTAATGACTGTGAGGTGTTATGTGTTGACAATCTGCTCGACTGACCATCACGTGCTTGCTGGAGTACCCAATATTTTTTTTTTTTTTTTTTTTTTTGTGAAAAATTATTATATTTATATTGTATTTGTATATAGAAACTTAATTGTGTTTTTATGATTTGAAATAAATTGAAGCTTTTTTAAATATAATATTGTCAAAAATTCTTAAAAAGTATATCTTGAATCTGCTGGTCATATGCTATTTGTACATATTTTTATATTTATCATGTCTATCATATTAATGTATTATTGTATTATTTATATTGTATGCTGTTATATCCATAAGCAGTGCACCCATGTGGGTTGCCTCTTACTAGCTCTCGTATTTTTGCATAGTTTATAGTGATTCTTGCATCCATCCAGTTATTATTTTTGCACCATTTGGATCATCACAAACTCAGGATAGTTTGAGCCAAATTTCTTGTCATTTTGTGTTGTTTTTGGTGTGAATTAGAATAGTTAAACATTTGGATGTATATGTAGTGTAAACTGAACTGTGAGCAGCCATACTTTCCCTCATTCACTACTATAGCAAGCTGTGCATGGCTTTTCTTGGGATTAAGTCTGGAGATGAATAGCTACTGCCCTATTCATGGTCTATTGAGACTGGATTAAGCTTCAACTCACAATGGCCTGGAATAGAATCACCGCTTTTGTTGGCCTTAACATCCTTTTGAGTCTACTTCACTATCAAGGGAGTTTTAAAGCTGATACTGCCAATGTGTATTACAGCAAAAGATGGAGGACACAAACTATTTATAAGCTACAGGATTGGGCACTCGTATCTCATACTACAGCAACAGTTCCTCAACTTTCCAGCCGTCGCTTCTGATCTGTGGTGACGTGAGTCCTAACCCGGGGCCGATTTCTAGTGGGAACGCACCACCGTCTGCTAATGCCAACAACACTTCCAGCCAACATCGCAGATACCTTGAATCAACATACTATCACGAACTGCGTGCCAACGCTGACAGCGCCCATGTCCTCAGACTGAACAAGGCCGTCTGGGACAGAATCCATGATTTGGGCATTGCACGCACTACAAAGACTCACCGTGGTTCAAAAGGACATATGAGACGCAACAGACACATTCCTGTATTAGAACCAGCTTCTCATCAAAAGAAGAAAGAAAACAGCCAGGCCGCTTCTCAAAATCCTACACTACAAAATCTTCAGTCAGCAAGTTGCAACTTTAGTCTTTGGAATTGTCGATCAATGAGCAACAAAATTCCCATGATCTGTGACTTTGTTATCTCTAACAAGTTGGACGTTCTGGCCATTACCAATGTTCGTAAATGTAACCAGACGTCATTTGACTCCTTCGAGTATCTTGATGTGTTAATTACAGCCAGCCATAATTCACCTCTCCGTCTTGCTATCATCTACAGACCACCTCTTGGCAACAACCAACAATCAACGACTGCAACTTTTATGAAAGACTTCTCTACCTTTCTTGAAGTGCTAATTTCATCACCAAACAGATTGTTAATATGCGGGGATTTTAATTATCATGTAGATAATACAGAGAATATGGAAGCTAAGCGCTTCCTGGATTTAGTAACTTCCTTCAATCTGACGCAGACTGTTGAATTCCCAACACATCAACATGGTCACACACTCGACCTTCTTCTTTCAAGGGAGTCAGATGATTTCATCAGTGATCTATCTAGCACTAATTACCTTCCTTCTGACCACGTTGCTGTAACGTGTCTTCTCTCCATTGGAAAGCCGGACTCGATCAAAATGTCCATTAAATGTCGAAATCTTCGCTCCATTGACATTGATGCTTTCCGTCATGATATATTAAAATCAGATCTTTGTATAGCTCCTGCTGATGACATTGATGAATTAATTGAACAATATGAAAACATCCTACGAGATCTACTGGACAATCATGCACCTGTCAGGGTTCGTACCATTACCTGTCGCCCAAATGCCCCTTGGTATGATGAGGAGTTAAGAGCTGCTAAACAGGAGATGAGACGATGGGAAAGACGCTGCAAAGCATCTTCACTGACTGTTGATAAGGAGATATTTACAGCAAAGTGTCGCTACTACTATCATCTGATCCGTGAGGCAAAGAAGAATCATCACTCTGCACACCTGAAGGACTGTAACCAACGTAAGCTTTTCCAACGAGTTGACAGATTATGCAATCCTTCGTCTTCTTCCAGAGTCCTACCTTCTTCAGACAGAGGTGATGATACATCATTAGTTGAAGCCTTCTCTGCCTTCTTCTGTGAGAAGGTTGATCGCATTGTCGACGAGCTCTCTTCATCCAACTCGCAGACTGACTTCACTAGAATCTCTCGCTTTGACCAAGGCACAGAATGCGAAACTGTCTTTGATAACTTCTCAACGCTCTCGGTAGAACAGATCACTAAGCTGGTTATGAACTCACCGTCATCCACATGCTCTCTTGACCCTATTCCAACATGTCTTGTCACGAGATGTGTTGAAGAACTAGCTCCAGTTATTACTCGTATTATGAACACCTCATTCTCTAAAGGCTGTTTTCCTGATGCTTTCAAGACAGCTCATGTTAAGCCATTGTTGAAGAACTCAAAGCTGAACCCTGAGGAACTTTCAAGTTATAGACCTGTGGCCAATCTTAAGTTCATAGCAAAAGTACTTGAGAGGGCCGCTGTTTCTCAAATGCAATGTTACTTGTCAACAAACAATCTTCATTCAAGGATGCAATCGGCTTATCGGCAGAATCATAGCTGTGAAACTGCACTACTACGAGTCCACAATGACCTTCTTTTGAGCCTCGATCAAGGACAAGAGGCATTGTTATTGTTGCTGGACTACTCCGCTGCTTTTGACTCTATCAACCACGATACACTACTACAAAGACTTCAATATAACTTTTGATTCAACAGTAGTTCATTGAATTGGCTACATACTTATGTTACAAATAGATATCAACATGTAGTAATCAAAGATGAGGTTTCAAGCCAACGTATTATAAACCAGGGAGTCCCACAAGGATCTGTGATGGGTCCAATACTGTTTACTTTGTATTCATCCCCCTTGGAGAACATTTTGCAGAGTTATGGTTTTGGTTATGTAGTTTATGCTGATGATACCCAGCTTTATACACTTAAACATTCAGACTTACCATTAATTATTCCTCAATTAGAGTCATGTTTAGTGGATATTAAATTGTGGTCATCAAGTAATTTGTTAAGGCTGAATGCAGAGAAAACTGAATTCCTTCATATGTCATCTCGATTTAGACTAAAGAATATAATACCACCTGTTGTGTTTAATCAGAGTTCACTGCAACCCGCAAAGTGTGTTAGAAACTTAGGTGTTTCATTTGATGAGAATTTGTCATTAGTAAATCATGTAAAAAATATTTGTAAAAAAGCATCATTTGGTTTGTATAAGCTAGGAAAGATTAGACAGTATTTGGATAAAAGCACCACTGAAAGACTTGTCCATGCTTTTGTTTTAAGTCATATTGATAATTGTAATAGCATTTTATTTGGTCTACCTGAGGTGTTATTAAGTAAAGTACAACACATCCAAAATTCTGCTGCTCGCATGATAACACGTACTAAAAGATGTGAATCCATAAGTCCAGTTTTGTATAATTTACATTGGTTGCCTGTAAATAAACGAATTATGTTTAAGATTTTAGTCATTAGGTTTAAATGCATACATGGAAATGCACCTGATTATATTCAAGAACTTATTAGTTTGTATAAATCATCTAGGGTCCTTCGTTCAAGTTCAAAGAATCTTTTAGTTCAGTATTCTGTTAAAACTAAGACATACGGTCAGCGGTCTTTCCAGTTTGCTGCACCTATGCTCTGGAATAAACTTCCTTACCATATTAGACAATCTGATACAGAGCAACAATTTCGAGCCAATTTAAAGGCTTTTTTGTTTGTTAATGAATTGTAAGTTTCTACTATTGCATCTTTGCTTAAATACGCTTCTATTTCTCTCTCTCTTTCATTTATGCGCACTGAGACTTAATTGTAAGATTGCGCTATATAAGAAATTACCATTATTATTATTATTATTGTATTTGTATATAGAAACTTAATTGTGTTTTTATGATTTGAAATAAATTGAAGCTTTTTAAAATATAATATTGTCAAAATTCTTAAAAAGTATATCTTGAATCTGCTGGTCATATGCTATTTGTACATATTTTTATATTTATTATGTATATCATATTAATGTATTATTGTATTATTTATATTGTATGATGTTATATCAGGACCCTGACGAAAAACAGTATCATTGCTGATCAGGCTATCCTGTATAAATATATTTGAATAAATAAATAAATAAATAAATTATGCAATAGAGGCATACACACTGATGCATTTAAAAGGAAAGAAGATAATGTTACCATTATATACCATTATATACATGTACCATCATTATGCTTGTTAAAAAGAAATTATTACTTTAATCATCTCCCTCATATAGTATACAAACACAATCGAACCTACACACACTGCAGACTCAAATACGCTCACATCGTATATCCGTGCAGCGCCGAAACCTTCTTTACTACCTTTTCCACCCTGTGGTGGCAGAGGGCGAGCAATCTGTTGCTCCATGTCCAGCTGAACACCCAAGTAATCCGGAGTCTGGGTTGGCTCGAGCTGTGATTTTGCATAGTTTATCAGGAAACCGAGACCCGATACGTTCTCGACGGTGGCCTGTAAGTGAGCGCATATAACGCTTGGTAATTTCGCGATCAACAACCAGTCGTCGAGGTACAGGAAGATCTGAATGCCTCTTTCTCGGAGGAACATGGCTAGCCTCCTGCACCACCCGAGTGAAGACTCGCGGCGCGGTCTTCAACCCGAAGGGGAGCGCCTGATACTTGTAATGGTCGTTTCCCACGGCGAAGCCGAACAAACGCTGAGCGCTTGGAGCGATGGGGATATGGAAATAGGCGTCCGTCAAGTCTATCGAGACTGCCCATTCCGCCTGCTTTAGCATTGGTAACACGTGAGAGAGGTTTTCCATTCTGAATGTCGAATTCAAAACGAACTCGTTTAGTCGTTTTAAGTTCAACACCATGCGGAATATTCCGTTTTCTTTGGAGTTAAGAATACTGGTGACAGCACCAGATTCCCTACGGTGTGAACCTTCTTGATGGCCCGTTTCTCTACCAACACGGATTGAGCGGGGCTGCACGCTTTAGCGGATTTCTTGGCAACGGCATCTTTCTGCTTAGCCTGTTTAGATTTGTGTAGTTTTCCTTTAGTTTAGACGAGGGCAATAACCCCTGCGGATTATTTTTAGGACTGATTTGTTTTGAGTTACCGCAGACCAGCGTCGGGCAAATTTGCTTAGCCTGCCCCACACTGACGTGGGCTGCCCGTCCCTCACCCGAGCATAGTCACTGATTCTGCGAAAATCCCCGAGCGGTCGTTGACGGCCGCGAGGAGGGAGCCTGACCCCTGGATCGTCTGAATGGCCTGCCCCCCCCCCCCCCCCCCCCCCTCCTGTCTGACCCCCGGCGATACCATCTGGAGGCAGACCCAGTAGCAAATCGGGAACCTTGGTCCCGAAAGGAATAGCCCCTGGCTGAACCCTCATCACGGGAGGACCTGGGGAACGAGACCCTGTCCTTCCTGCCTGCAAACGACGGCTTGCTCAAATTCGACAACGTTTTATTGGCAGTGCTAGACGCCAGTATGGACTGCTCGAGCGTGGACTGGAATTTACCCCCGAAGAGGTCCGGTCCCGACAGAGGTAGACCACTTAGTAAATCCTCCGCCCTTTTCTTGAGCTTCAGCTGCTCGAAAACCATGGCACGCCACCGCTTCGAACATAGGAGAGCTATCGATCTGGCTGCCTGCTCAAACTGCATGTCAGATATGCGCAGCAGCAGGTCCAAAATCTTCCTGCTGTCCTCGGCAGAAATGCCGAGGCGGGCTTCCTCACGCTGGAAGTAAGAAGGTAGTCTGGTACACCGCCAGCTTCATTGATGCCCTCGCCGTCAAATCAATGGCGGAGATCTGGCCTTCTTCACCCTTAAAACTTCTTGTTCGCATTAAGTTGCGGGCTGAGCCCAGAGAGCGAGCATCTCCCACTTGGAAAGCCGACTCGGGGATTTGAGGAGTCTTAAAATCCTCGTCATAGCTGGTGAGATCGAAACGAAAGTCCGTCTGAACCTCTGAGCGAACGGGACGAACGCGGCTCGACTTGGCCGCCACGTCTTGATAACGCGCCGAAAATGGTGAGTCCAATTTCACTGCCTGAGAGGCCCTGGGCGGATTAAATTCGAATTCCAGGCAGAAAATCGGCCTAGCCTTGCTATCGGCCTTGCCCGCGGCGGCCGCCTTAAGCTGGGGGCAGTACTTGATAGCTCAGTTGCTACACTGCCAGAGCCATCTCTCCTCCCCGAGGGAGGATCGAAGTCCGCTAGGATACCATCCGAAATAATTTCCACCGACTTCTGAGACTGAGACCCAGCCGTGGATATGCTAGCATCATCTCGCCAGAAATCACTGCGCGGAGAGATACGAGGGCGATGATATCCAAATTCTTCATCCGAAATCTCCGTCAGATGCACTGACCCCACGACAGCACGTTCACGGGAGTGGGGCGGGGAGGCACCGCGCCGACGGAAGCCCGAGAAATCCCGCGCACCCGAGCGGGATTGACGACCGGAACGGGCCTCCGGATCGGATACCGGATCGCGATCCCCACCGAGCGGGGAACCGGCCGCCCGCGGAGAATCCGACGCCCACGAAATCGTGCACGGAATCTGTTTCTTCGGGCCTGTGGAATCGCCCGCACGAGCGGGAAGGGCCCTACAAACCGGCAAATCAACACGGGAGGGCTCAAGGCAGCTGTAGCATCGCCCACCTGAGTGGGAAAGCCGCCTTGAGTTTGCGCCGATGTGAGTACGGACTGGAGCGCTTGAACTAATAAAGTATACGCCGCCGCGAGGTCCAACGGAGGGTCAACAACCCCCGCCGCGGCAGGCACGGCCGCCGGGCTGGGAGGCACGGGCACGACCACTGGCGCGGGAGCCGTAACCACGGGTTCGGATCGGGCACTCTTCGAGCTTTTCTTTGCCGATTTGGGCTTCGATTTCTCCCCTTTCTGTCCCGTCAAGGACTGGGGCACGGTCTTAGACCCCTTCTTCTGCCCACCATCGGGCCGGGGTACTTGCTCAACCTCTAATTAGCCTCCATGGGGCCGAGGTAATTGTTCACCCTCTAGTTGGTCTCCATGGGACCGAGGGGATATTTCGACCTCTAATTGGCCTCCATGGGTCCGAGGTCCTGTCTACTCCAGCCGCCTACTCTTGGGCGAAGGGACTGACTTCTTCGCCGGGTCGCTAGCCCGTTTCCTACTACCCGCCGAGCCCGCCTCTCTCGGGTCCTGGCGGGGAGTCGAACCGCTCAGCTAACGGTCTGAAATCGCGGCCATAGTCATACTACGTCGAAACGCAAGGCGCTTGAAACACGAAAAAAAAACGGTCGAAAACGAACGAAATTGACACGAAATAACTTACCAAAAAAGGGTTCAACAAAGGCAAATTCCAACACAAAAAAAACAGAAAGGCACACACTCAAAAAAAGGGTGCAAAAACTGACAAAAATATGAATCGAAACCACTTTGTTGGGTGCACGTCTACACACAACAAGCGCGGCATAGAAAGAAAGACATCTATTGCATGCTGGGGCATGAACAGGAAGCGTGGTACCCCGGTCATCAGGGCTAAGGGTTCAACGAATTGTATTGGTTGCCGGAGCATTTCTAAGCAAGGCATAGAATGGCATTCTTTAAATGGATAGGTAGGTACAGTGAGGAGAGTAGATATAAAATTCCGGCTTAACATTGACTGTATCTGGGAAAGCGCGTTATGATTTGATCGGCCAGAAATTTTAAATCATATTTTCACGAAGAAAACAAATATTGACACACTAATGAATATGCACTCCAACACACACACAAACATTTCATTTATATTTAGTGTCATGCACAGTTCCATCATAAACCATATGCCACATTTTGTATGATCCAACAACATAGCCTATAGCCAAGAATGAGTCCCGAGGGCTGTGGCAGAGCCAAATAGTGAGGGTTTGGGAGGGGGTATCCCCCCCTCCCCTCCCATGGAGAAGAGTTTGCATTTATATACTTGAAAAGGTGCAATTTGGTGCACGTCACACAAGCAGCCAGAGCAATGCCAGGCTAAACTGGGTCTACGTGGCCCGGTACAAACCAAAAATACTCATCCCATACCATAAGCAAGTTACACAACAAACTGAGATAATCTGTTCGTGCGTGAAGCGCGCAGCGAAAATTTAAAGTGGATGTATAAATTACTTTTTAAACGTTAAAATTGACAAGTCTTAGCTCATACAATTAATTGTTTCTTTCCCACTCGTATACAGATACACACACACACAAACATATCCTCTCCTAAAACCTGGGAAGATGATTGTACATGTCACCCGCACCTTGTGCGGTGGGGGATGCATACCCCGCACCCCCCCCCCCCCCCCCTCCCCGTTGTCTACGCCCTGGATGCACACATCTACATGCAAAACATGCAATCTCTTCACTCCCTCGGGAGCATCACAGCACGATATAGGCATCCACATCTACATGCAAAACAAAGGACTCACCTTTCCACGTCCATTGCACATAGTGCAAGTATGATGTCCTCTTGAGTGGCAGTGGTGGCATTCCTGTACAGGTAAAATAAAGGTCGTCATTAAGTTGACAATCAAATTATAAAACATTGAAATTAAATATCAATAATTATTTGAATTGCATGGCTGAATCAAAGATGAATTTCGGTGTGGTTCTCATTTCATTTTTTGATGCAATCAAATATGGTTAAAAATTTTTAAGCAAATATAAATTACAAATATTACATTAATGGTAATAAACTATGAGAGGTACGATGTGGTTACGTCTCAGGAATAGGAGAGGTCATTTCTGCTTAAGGGATTGACTGTAGATTTGTTTTATATTTTGTCCATACATATGCTAATTTGTAGGACTTGTAGAGTCCATTTCTGTTAAATGATCAACTGTATACTCTATTAAAAAAAGCTTTGCCAAATATAAATAAGACTGCAGGTGTGGGGTAGGATGGGGGTTCAAATTTAGACTCTCTTACCTCCACAGACTCAGTGTGCGGGACTACTACCTGTCTACGGTTTTTCTGAAACATGCTTGGAACTTTGACATAAACATCCCAAGTTTTGGGGGCGTCGCCATTTTCAGGTCCATCAATAGACTGGCCTGTTCAAAACAAAACAGGAAATGAATCCAGTAACATCGTCAAAACACACACAATTTAACTGGAACTCTAGCGGTTTCCACGCACCTCATTGTACTTGTATCACCAATAGAACATGGAACAGCTGTTTTGTAAACTTCTTTTTTGTATTTTGTTTGTTTAAAGATATGTGTCATTGAAGTGTTCAGATTTAAAATCTTTAGTGGAAATTTTCTACTGTGTAAGTCAATCACTTTACTTTTACTCATTACTCTATCACGTGATACCCATTTACCATTGAATTTTCACAAATTACTCGAGGGACATAATTATAAGATCACAGAAATACACATTTAATCAAACTTTGTCAGTTTTGGCACATCAAGAAAGTTACTAGATCCCTTTAATCACATCTTTATATTTTTTGCTGAAACCGATATTTCCAAGCCATCATATAAACAACCCCAACATCTGATATTTCACAATTGCCATTTGTTATTTGACAGTGTTAACATTTTGTCAGTGTTTGCACATGTCAACAAAGTGACTAGATCTTATTACGTGGATTGTATGACAATGTATCATGATCTTACCAACATTTGGCACGTGTTTCCACTTCGTTGTTCGCATCTCAGTAAACGTCTTAAGAGTATACTGTAAAAAAGATATAATAAACAAATAAAATAAGTGATGAGCACCCCTGGCCAAAAATGTCTCTTTAGATTTATTACCTGCGAACCACCAGATATAAAATACTGCTTGACCACAAAAAATACTTGGGTTGGACCAAATCAAATGGGTTTCAGTGGGCTAACACTAGCAGACCTGGTCTTGATAATACTTGGGTTTAGGTCCATGCTGGAGGCATGTTCGACCACAATCAATCTTGAACGAGATATCATATTAAGGCCTGGTCCTCCAAAATATATCGGTTGGAATCAAGGGACATTGGATGTCATACAAAAATGTCTGCAATGAAAAAATATTTGGATCCGAAAAACCACGCATGTTATACCCCCCCCCCCCCCAAAAAAAAAAAAAAAACCCGGCTCAACACTAGCATTTGCTATGTTGAATTGAATTGAATTGAATTTTATTTCCACTTTCATAAAAACAATAGCATACATTTGTACAAGTATACAATATAAATAGACAATCCTCAGGGCAAGCGAATAAAAGCTATACATACAACAACAAAAATTAAAATTTAAAATTTAATTACTAAAAATTACTAAAATTTATTAAGAAAAGAAAGAGAGAAAAAAAAAAAAGTTGTGTTGCATCTAAATTTGTAGCATTAAGTATGATTTGAGCTTTCTTTTAAAGTTGCTTAAAGTTTTACACTGCTTAATTTCAATAGGTAGTGTATTCCATGATAACGGACCTTTGCATAAAAATATAGAGTTTGAGAAGGATTTACGTCCATATATTGCACGAATATCTGAAGCAGTTCTAGTATTGTAGTGGTGAACATCACTATTACATTGAAAGGTATTGCTAAATGATTTTGGTAATAAATTATTATAAAATGAGTACATAAACACACACAACTGGAATTCATACAATAAATTAATGGGTAAAATTTTTAACATTACAAATAGCGGTCGTGAGTGGCTTAGAACTGGCTTATGACAAATAATACGAACTGCCCTTTTCTGCAAGAGTAAAATACGATCAAGTAAATATTTATTGCAGGATCCCCATATAATATTACAATAAGACAAGTAGGGTAATATCATAGAATTATATAATAACAATAGAACATTCTGTGGTAAAGTATCTTTCAATTTACTCATGACTCCTATCATCTTAGAAGTTTTAGGTAAAATATCGTACACATGATTTTTCCACTTTAAATCTCTATCAATAGTAACACCTAAAAACTTAGTTGTGTCGACATGCTTTATTATATTTTCATTTATACATATTTTAATTTTATTCATATTATCCCCACCTGCATTAAATACCATAATGTGAGTTTTATCATAATTCAGTTGCAATTTGTTTGCTTTTATCCATTCATTAACTTTTTTCAATTCAACATTTAAAATCTGAGTCAAGGAATCAGCATTTTTATGTTTATAAAAAATGTTTGTGTCATCTGCAAATAATACAAAATTCAAATAAGGGGATACTGTATGTAAGTCATTAATATATATTAAAAATAAAAGCGGACCTAAAATCGATCCCTGTGGTACGCCACAACAGACTGATTGTTGGCAAGAATTATGCAGATTAAAAACAGTAAATTGTTTGCGATCACTCAAATAACTTTGAAATAAGGCTAGTGTAATACCACGTATACCATAATGATTCAGTTTTGAAAGAAGTATATCATGACTGATGGAATCGAACGCCTTTTGAAAGTCCAGAAAAATACCAACAATAATCTCATTATTTTCAATTGCTTTTGAGACATGAATTAAAAAAATTTAAAGGGCATGTGAACTTGAGTGATTTGCTCTAAAGCCAAACTGTTTAGAAGATAAAATGTTATGTTTATCCAAGAAATTCAAAAGGCGAAAATAAATGCATTTTTCAAAAATTTTAGAAAATAATGGAAGTAAAGAAATTGGTCTGTAGTTTGAAAAAATATCTGTAGGACCCTTTTTATATATAGGAATAACTTTAGCCAATTTCAAGTCAGTAGGGACAATACCATGTTCAAGACACAAATTAAAAATCTTGCACAGGGGTTTACATATCAGATGAATAATTTTCTTGACTACAGAAATATCAACAGAGTCAAAACCAGGGGCTTTACCATTCTTAAATGACAAAGTATATTCAATTATTTCCTATTCAGTAATAGGTGTAAAATAAGCAGTGTGGGGATTATTTTGGTACAAAAATGAAGAAAAATGAGTGTTTGCATGAACATTACTATTTGCTATATTTTGTCCAATATCTTTAAAGTAATTATTAAAACCTTCAGCAATTTGTTGGGGGTCAGAAATAAGTGAACCATCACTATTAAAAACAGAGGAATCCATGCTTTTTTTTCTTTCTTTTCTGCAAAAGCTGATTAATAATTTTCCATGTTTTATTTATATTTCCCTTAAAAGTTTGAAATTTTAATAAATAGTATTTTTTTTTTGCTGCCCGAATTTCTTTTGTATACCCATTCCGAAATTTAGTATATCGTTCTTTTCTTTTATCGGTTTTATTTTTAACGTATTTCTTATATAAACAATTTTTCTTAGAACACATTTTTTTCACCTTTTTTGTAAACCAAGGTTGATGTCGTTTTTTGATTTTGACTCTTTTGATAGGGAAACAACGATTATATGCATCAGAAAAGATCTTCATAAATTTTGTGTACTTAAAATTAGGATCACCATTTAAAGTATCCAAAGCGCGATCAAAATCAATACCATGCAAAACATCTGCAAAATGCTTTATATTTGTATCATTAATCACATGTTTATAAATTACAGGATCTTCTTTAGAAATACCATTAAAATCAAATAATGCAAAAACTGGTAAATGATCAGAGATCTCACATGTTATTATGCCGGAAAGAATATTGCAAGAACTATTTGTAAAAACATTATCAATCAAAGTGGCTGAGGTATCTGTGATTCTAGTTGGTTTTGTTATCAGTGGATACAAAGAAAATGAATAAAATAGTTCTAAAAATTCATTACAAGAGTATTGCACATCAAGTTTCATCAAGTCAATATTAAAATCCCCAAGAAGTATACATTCCTTTTTTTCCTTATGAAGATTACATAAAATTTGCCTCATGGCATCAATACAATTTGCCTTTGATTGATCTGGTGGTCTATAAAAAGCTCCTACAACAATATTTTTTCCTGGTTTTAAAATTTCAATACAAATATTTTCACAGGAATTATTAAATGCGGAAATATCATTACGCATAATATATTTTAAGTGATTTTTAATTGCAATTGAAACACCTCCACCTTTTCTATCTTTTCGAGCATTGTTCTCCATATTATATCCTGTAAAACAAATATCATTTATAACATTACCATCAAACCATGTTTCACTTAGAGCTAAAACATCAATAGAATAATTTAAGGATAACAATAAACTTTGTACATCGTCATAATGTTTAGGTAAACTACGGCAATTTATATGCAAGACAGAGAGTGAATTACTGAAAGTTGTATTGGAGGATAAACTTGAAAAATCATCGGGTGTAACATACATAGCATCATTTTCAATGCAATTCTGCAATATATTATCTCTATCTACTTCTATATTATCACTATCAAAAATAAAACTCATTACTAATTAAAAATTATCAGAAACAAATGATAGATAATAATCTAAGGCAAGTAGTTCATACACGGCAGTGGCAAGGGACATATAAAGGCCCCATAAATATATGGATATAAAATATAAAAATACATTATGCAAAGAAAGCAGCGTATACATATGGAAAGAGCTTGTATAAATAAGATTGCAACAGACAGTATAAGAAAAAGAAATCATTGAAAAAGATACAATATTACAATGTAAACAATATAAAGCAATTAAAAGTTAAAACAACAATAAAATCGAAAAAAAAAACTATTAGGATGCATACAAAAAAAAAAAAAGTAAGAAAAAAGATTATGTAGTTAAAAAGTGATCTTAAATTAATTTAAACAAAGAGAAAAATATAAATTTACAGTTCAAACTATCAATAAAATAGAATGAATGCATTGCTTGCCAGAAACAGCTATACTAGAAAGTATGATCAGATGATACTAAAAAAAAGGCAAGGCAAGAAAGACGAAGCAAACATGTGCGACATGAATGTGCGACATGAAAGTTTGTACTGAAAGTCATCATTTCAGGCGGGCAAGATCGGCTTCAGAGGAGATTACAATTGTACTAGTCTTTCCTCCCGTCGCTTTCACTTGGGCCAAAATCCTTCCATCACTAGTCCAAGCACTGATGGCTTTGGGGCTTGTATAGACCTTGTGATAGAGTGCTTGGTTCTTGGCAGTAAGGTCTTCCTGGATTGATATGCCGGTACCCTTAAGCTTTCTACGCGATTTGATGACCTCCTTCCGAACACGATAGCTGCAGAACTTCACAATCAGAGCGCGATGCTTCCCTGGTGTCACCTTCCCAACCCGGTGGCAGCGCTCGATGTCAGCAGGTGAGACGTTCAGCTGAAGCCGGTTCTTACAAACGTCAATTGAGAGCTGATCAGGATCCTCGTTTCGCTGCTCCTCCACACCGAAAATTCTCAAACAGTTGCGCCGTGAATACTGCTCGAGATCGTTGTTGCTCCTTCTCAGGGTCTCGAGCTGTCCCTGCTGTGTCTCCATCTGCTTGTGCAAGACCTTCAGTTCCTTCTGTTGCTCATCCGTCTTGACTGCAAGGTCATGAATAGCACCCCGGTTCTGCTCGGTGCATTCCAGAAGTTGATGATAGGTTGCGTCGACTATCTTCTTGACCATGGATTTGACCATCTCTTGAATTTGTTCTTGAAAAACAGGATTTAAGAACAGATCTTGCATGACTTGCGTTACTAGAGAGGCTGGTGACTGTAGAGGCTGCTGAGCCTGAGAGGTCTGATCTCGAGCTACATCATCAGGCACGTCAGATGTGACAGGTGGTTGAGCCTGCAGAGGCAGGGTTGGCAATACTTGACTCTGTGTTGCACCCTTATTTCTGGTAGTAGGCATGGTGACCGGGGCAATGACAAACTTATGTCATGCAAATACAATAATTTCTGATTTGGACAACATTATTTCCTTACATGTAAATCTTATCTATAAGTAAGTGAACAATTTGTCAAGCATAATTAGTAGGGGAGGAATAGGGGGGTCCCATGCACCCAAAAGATATATTTTTAAAACTTACATTTTTGTATACCTGAATGTGTCTAGTTAAAGAATTTTGATGTTACCAAGACCAAATCGTGTCCCATGGATGTGTTTGGCGGCCATCTTGGACACCATGTTGGATTTCAATGAAAAAAAGAGTAACTTACCTAAATGTTTAATAACGGGACATGAAAAGTAAATTGAACATGTATTTAGGGATAATTGGCAAAGGGGGATTATTTTAAAATAATATTACAATAATTAAACTAATTTGAATACGTAATTTGGCGATCATCGTGGTGGCCATCTTGGATTTTGACAAAAAAGACAATTTTCAAATATATCTTTTGGATTATACCTACTAAAAAGACCAATAAACATGATTGTTCATGAAATGCATCATGGAATATTTTATCAATATATTGTAGTTCATAATTCAATCATATGAATTCAAACAGGGGGTCTTGGCCGCCATTTTGTGCCACTCTTGGCCACCATGTTGGATTTCATTGAAATACATGTAAATTGCTTATGTCTGAAGTAGGGTCATATAAAGACATATTAACATATTTTATATGAGTGAAATGGTAAGGAGTGATTAGTTTAAAGTATAATTCTAATGATTCAACTAATTTGCATTCATAATTTGGCAGCCATCTTGGATTTTGGTGAACAAAAATTATTTTCATATATCTAGTAAGATAAATGAAATACACAGAAAATAAAAAAATAAAAAAACTTGGTTTTGTTAATTGATGATTACAAAATATAATTTAGGTTATTTGTATGCCTGCCATCTAGGCAGCAATCTTGGATTTTAATGACAAAATCTATATGTACGGTAAATAAATTATCTTTCTAAATAAGTACCGTAAATTCAAGTCAAACAATCACATTTTCTGTATGATAGTTTATTGATGTATGATCTCAGAATATACAACCCCACATACGGGTTTTGGTAGGCACTTTGGTGGCCATCTTTGACTTAACCGATCTCCAATCATCTGCTTTAGCAGAGCGTTGGCAGATTTTTTCCGTGCCTTGAAATACATCGGACATCTGAATTGCCTGAAGGTGGGCTGAGTGAAGTCAGATCCCTCTGGAAATTTGGAACCGACCGTAAATATGTACTGTGCAAGAGCCTGGGATAATTGTGTAGATGACACTCCTAAGCCACCTCAGCAAGATGAGAAAAATTGAATCCACAAGGTCGCTGATGTAATACCTTATAAACGCGTAAGGTGAGGACCAGTTCGCATCTGTTTGAATGTCAATGATTGCACATTACTGATCAGCGACCATGATGCAGAAACACCTCTAGTATCATGGGACCGTACCGGACTGGCAGTGACTCCATCACCACCTGCCACACCAACGGCCTTAATAATCCATTGTAAAAAGATGTCTAAAAAGCACATGTCATGAAACATCACATGATTTCTAACTCCTAGCCCTGCCTATCAATGGAGAGGGTCTGAATGACAATGACTCATTGATACTGACGCGAGACTCAAAAGAGGAGCACAGGCTGAAACCTACACAAAAATGACCAAAAGTACACACTCCTAAAGCCATCTGTGAATAAGATCCTGATTCTACATTGGCGGTTATCGTGAGATGAGAGGTGTAAGACGGACCGGTCGACTGATCATGCTGGCAGTGGCCATGAGTGACCAAGACTACCGCTATTCCACACGGGCCCTCGTTTCAATCAAATGGTTTTACAATGGCCACAATGATGCATTAAGATGAAATCAGGTTCTATGAGACCCGAGTTACAGATGTTGAACTAAATGACCACCATTATTATTGATTCGGAACATGAAACATACACAAAAACAAGGGAAAACATGCCAGAAATCTAGATCGAATTCCAATCTATCGCGGCCCTAGCTGCACTCTATCGGAAAACGGAACTTGGGTTGTTACGTTCCATCATGGGTCCGTCCTGGGACCTATCCTATTCACCATTCACACTTAAACTGGGGACATTGCAAAGCATCACGACGTGAGTTATCTACGCAGATGATACTCCACTCTAAGTTGCCTTCAAGCCATGGCGTTTCAGACCTTGCTGCATGACAGAAGATCTAGGACTGTTTGACTGAGATGCAGATGTGGATGGACAGTGATTTCGTGAAACTGAACCATAATAAAACAAACATTCAACTTTCCTAGAATATATTCAAGACATGTTGATTGAAGAACACTAGATAACTGTCCGTCTTCCGCCCCTTTCATGTGATCCCTTGTAGTTGTGTTTCATGTTCCGAATCAATCATAGTTGGAGTATTTTGGTTCAACATCTGTCACCGAGGTCTCATTGAACCTGATCTCATCTTAATACATCAAATTCTAGACCATTTGCTTGAAGAGAGCTAGGCTTGTCCAAAAGATCGTTAGTCTTGGTCACTAATGGCCACTGTCAGCATGATCAGTCGACCAGTTCGTCTTACACCTCTCATCTTGACATGCTTGAAGGATCGTTCCAATGGTCTGATAGGTCACAATAACCTCCCACGTACAAGCAGGATCTTGTTCCCAGATGGCTCCGCAGTGATTTCTTCTAACTTTATTCCAGGGATAGGAGTATGTTCTTTTTGTCACATTTGTGTAGGTTTCAGCCTTGAATTTTCCCAGACGGTGATGCCATCCTAGATGTACTCCCCTTTGGGGTCTCTCGACAGTGAATTGTTAGTGTCCGATGAAGATCACTAAATATGCTTTGTTCTGCCTACAGAAATAGCATTACACCAACGAGCCATTGTTCTTAGACCCTCTCAATTGATAGGCAGAGCTAGGAGTTAGAAATCATGTGATGTTTCATGTGATTTTCGGACATCCTTATAAAATGGATTGCTAAGACCATTCGTGTGACAGGTGGTGAAGTCATTGACCAGACAATACGTTCCCATGATACTAGAGGCGTTTCTGCATCTTGGTCGCTGATCATGCAATCGTTGACATCCAAACAGCTGCCAACTGGTTCTCACCAGTCCTCACGCGTCTATCAGCTATTGGACACCTAATTTGTACAAGAGAAGT
Organism: Echinarachnius parma; assembly: GCA_037951105.1. NCBI lineage: Eukaryota > Metazoa > Echinodermata > Echinoidea > Clypeasteroida > Echinarachniidae > Echinarachnius > Echinarachnius parma. Next base: position 54,903 of record JBAMJV010007162.1, read on the forward strand.
ATATGGCACTTTCGCTGAAGGTAAATCTTTAGCTGAAGGTGGATACCCTCTCGGCTATTGGCCCAGTACATATTTACGGTCGGTTCCGAATTTCCAGAGGTATCTGACTTCACTCATTCCACCTTCAGTATCAGGCAATTCACATGTCCGATGTATTTCAAGGCATGGCAAAAGTCTGCCATGCTCTGCTAAAGCAGATGATTGGAGATCGGTTAAATCAAAGATGGCCACCAAGGTGGCTACCAAATCCCGAATTGGGGGTTTTATAATTCTGACATCATGTTTTAATGCTATATCTATCAATAACTATTATTTTTAAAATGTGATAATTGGACTTGAATGCACGGTACTTATTTAGAAAGATGTACATATACAATTCTTCATTAAAATCCAAGATGGCTGCCAAGATGGCAGGCATACAAATAACTTAAATTATATTTTGTAATCATCCCTAGTTGCGAAATTATCAAAAAGCATGTTCATTTGTTTTGTATTTTCTTTTTATTTCATTTAATCCCAAAAGATGTTTACAAATATGTATTTTTCACCAAAATCCAAGATGGCTGCCGAATTATGAATTCAAGTTAATTGAATCATTAGAATTATACTTTAACTAATCCCTCGTTGCCATTTCACCCATATAAAAAAAGTGTTAATTTGTCTTTGTATGACCCTACTTCGAACATAAGCAATTTACACGTATTTCAATGAAATCCAACATGGTGGGTAAGAGTTGCACAAAATGGCGGCCAAGACCCCCTGTTTGAATTTATATGATTGAATTATGAACTAGAACATATTGATCAAATAGTCCATGATGCATTTCATGAACAATCATGTCTATTAGTCTTTTTATTAGATATATTCCAAGAGATATATAAGAAAATCGTCTTATTTTGTCAAAATTCAAGATTGCCACCACGATCATCGCTTAATTACGTATTCAAATTGGTTTAATTACTGTACTATTATTTTAAAATAATCCCTCGTTGCCAACTATCCCTAAATACATGTTAAATTTTCTTGTTATTCCCCGTTATTCAACATTTAAGTTAGTTACACTTTTTCCATTGAACTCCAACATGGTGTCAAAGATGGCCGCCAAACACACCCATGGAACACGATTTCGTCTTAGTAACATCAAAATTCTTTAACTAGACACATTCAGGTTTACAAAAATGTAAGTTAAAATATATCTTTTGAGTGCATGGGAACCCCTCATTCCGATTAGACTAAATGGGATGAGCACAACTAGGAAATACGTACAGTAAAATGTGTATATAATGTATATTATATAATGTATGCCTTATATAATCACCATATGCTAACCCGATAGAGAATCTAGGGGATGACATCAAGAGAGCTCTCACCAAGGACCGACCAACCACCAGGGAGGGTATGATCTGATCCGCTCTATATTCAGGGTCTGGGACAGCATCACCCAAAAATGACTGCATGGTCTCTACGCGAAACTGCCAAGGAGGATGCACGCCATCATCAGAGGGCGCGGTACCCAACAAAATACTAGAACGTCATGAACTTTACATGACAAATGACTCTTGACATGTTAATAAAATGTGCCTGATAATAATATCTTAAATCATGTACTACAAATATATTAAAACAGCACTTATTTTTATGTCATAAATTGCCTCCTGTGTAATGCATATGTTGCAATACATTTGGCACGCGAGGTTATGTACATTAGTGCACACAAGGTACAAGGATAATTCATACAGGTAAATTCACATTTACGAGCATGAATTAAACATAGTCAACATTTGTTTTATATTATGACTCAGGGAAAATAGTATTGCCATTTACGATACACCAGTATGCAGTATAGCATATTGAAAATATTGCCAAACATAAATTGATAAAGAGCATTTCTCCGAGCAAAAATCATAAACTCATATAATTTACACGACAGTACACCACTATACATCTAGCAAAAAAAAACCGTTGCACACAATAAATGAGTATGTGTATGAGTGTGTGTTTCATATATATGTGTGTGTGCGTGCATGTGTGTGAATATATATATATATATATATGTGTGCGTGCGTGTGTGTGTGTGTGTGTGTGTGCGTGTGTGTGTGTGTGTGTGTGTGTGTGTATGTGTGTGTGCGTGTGTGTGCGTGTGTGGGTGCGTGATCGGGGATTTGCTTCATGCAAATTAGAAAAAACTACCAGTTTATAATTCTAGTATGTTAAGATATAACAGTACACACCTTCTATGTGAAACTCACCTCAAAATCTTCATTACTCGAGGAATTGTGGCAAGTTTGGGGGTTATTTTGAATTAAAGGGTACCACCACCCAAATCTAATATTCTTATTATAGAAAGGTAACATCTTTAGTATTCCATTCCATCAACAATTTCACAAAAATAGGTTTTCAGAAGAAAAAAATATCATTGGAAAACACATCACCATTCTAAAGCATGCGTTCATGCGGTCTGAATTGAGTAGACTACTGCGTGTGCAGCAAGGGATCGCCCGGGATTACATTGCCTACAAACGTACGCGTGAATAGCATTAGCGCAATCGCAAACCAGGAACCAGGAAATAGTAGTGGTTCCGTAAGTGGTGGAAATTAATTGCTTTGTTTATGAATTACACAACCCTTTGTAAAATGTTGGGTATCTATTTGATATCACAAAACAGTACCAAAACATATAGTAATGTGTTGTTTTTTGCCCGGTGGTCCCCTTTAAGTTCTCCAAGCTTCTAATTCAAAAAATCTAAGATTTGCGTGTTCAAAGAACAAATTTCCATTCATTAATGTTATAAATTTTAAACACAGTATTTCATATAAACCACTATCTAGTTTTTAGAGACTGCAAATCCGTAAGTGGTCTATTAAAGGAGTAGAAGTGAACAAAATACATACAGGGGCACAGGGCTGTTTAGCCCTAAAAAACTCGAATAATTTTTTTACCCCCATTTCCTGAGTGTCTTCGCAACACCCTCCATGTTGTTTTCTTGACTTTGTTCCACGCATATTATATTGCACGTGTATTGTATGTGTCGTGCGATCGCAAAAATATAGTGTACATGAATATGTTCGCGATGCGCGCTTCGTTCCGTTGGGTCACATGACCAGTACTTTAATCAACTTTGATTAAACTTTAACCGGGAGGGGCAATCATTATGTGGGAATTTTGTTTTTAATCAATACTTGGTTACAATGTTTGCCAACGACTTGGACATAATCGATAAAGATTAAAAGGAATAGTTTCGATCAGCACTTTTATTAAGCAACGCAAGATTAAAAGTAAATTGTAATCAACACTTCAATCGACAATTATTAAACCCGTAGTTGTTTAATACTTGTTTTAACAGTGTGGAGCTACAAAAACCCTGAAACGGGAGTTAATTGGTCTAAGGAGCGGACTAAAACCACAAAAAACATGGACTTTGGAGATACCAAAGACCTACGAAAACCCTCAAATGGAGGTCCAAGGAGCTGACTAGAAGAACAATAGCCGGGACAATAGTTAGCCCGTGTACCCTATACAATGTGTTAATGTTGTGTTACTTGAAATCACTAACACAAACATTTATACATTGGACTGTGGCATAGCTTTACTAAATTGCCAAATCGGGAAATAAAATGAACTGCATTTCTTTAATTTACAATTTAGACAAATTTGAGTAGTTAAAAGTCCCAACCTTTTAAAATAATTCCTTTTTTTCACTACCAAAATCTTAATGATAATCCAAAAGATAAAAATTAACCCCTTCCTTGATGGTAAATAAAGACAACATAGCAAGGCCAAGATGGCCATGTGTTTTGATAGGTAAGCACTCCCTCTGTGAATTGGTAATATATGTTTATACTCCACTTGTTGGAAAGACTTCCAGTGGGGTGTGTGAAATCAAAACAACAGCATAAGCAAGCTTTTGCTTTTATGATGTAGTTAGTTGCCCATCAATTAAATTTGGGGCTCAAGGCAATTTTTAGTGGCCCCCGAGCCAGCGGGCCTGTGATCATTTTGAGTATTGACACATCAAAAACTCACATGAAATGCTTCCGAATGGTCGAGTCTGTTGATAAACAGATCCCGGGCAGGTTTATTGCCGTAGCAACAGGTCTCTGCAACAAAAGAGATTAATGCCTCTTTGGTCTCATCTTCACTCAGCTCTGGTGTCCTGGATTAAAAAGTAAAACAGAATTAAAGGGATCTAGTAATATTGTCCAAATCCAACAAAATTTCTACAAACTCGAGTGTTTCTAACATTAATTGTATTCGTATAACACATATAAGCACAAAACAGGTTCTTTTTGTTGCTTAGTTTCCTTTTCGTTTCCAAGTTAATTACAATAAAATTGAAGCGTTCAAAATTTTCATTATCCACTGAAAAGTTTTGACTGTGAACAAAGTAATTGCAATGAGTCAGGAAATATCAATTTGCATTTTCACTCATTACAGCGTGTTCCCATAGGTAGCAATTGGTTCTCCCATGTCTACAGCATCTCGTGTGACCCAAAATAATGAATATTAGCACTTGCCTGCTTGCCCCAGGCAAGTACAAATTGATGTTGGGCAAGTAACATTGCATAACACGTCTACGATCAGGAAGTTAAATATATGAACAATTTCAATAGTCCATTCCTACAACAAGTTAGGAAAATGTGGTGGCCACTAAGACAGGTTTGACTACATACTACTCTCAAACTTACTGTGCTGGACCAGTCCTGTCTGCAGGAGATTGTGTGGTAGTGGGGGCCTGGGGTCCACCTTGCTGTAAGATTTGTTTAAAAAGTAGACAAATTATAGCATGTACAATGGCCTCATCGTAGAGAGGGGGGGGGGGGGGGGGGGGGGGGAGGAGGTGAAAGGGGTATGACCATTTAAATGCAATGCAAACACAATTTTCTTGCAGCACAGAGTACCCATACAATTCATGTGTTGGCAGCTATCTGATACCCGCCACACATGCATTGTCTACATGTTAGTCAGAATGTAAAATACATAGAACTTAAAGGGATAGTTGAGTTCTGGTAAGGAGAGTACAGTTTTGGTGAAACTGAATTTTAGTAACCAAAACCTGCATCATTACATTACAAACTAATAGTTATAACTGGAAAGGAACACAAAATTACAAATGACGTAGTAAAGATCATGTTATCATTCAAAAAGAGCCGTTAAAACGTAAGAGGGCGCTCTCTAAACACTCATCGGTTTCAACCATTTTGAATAAAATATTGTGCATGTGATGCTTTGTTGAAATAGTGATAAGATAGAGAAATAACCAACAACTATTTAAATACCTATTTTGTAACTTTTTGAAAAGAGGAAGCATTTTTTTGAATTTTTAACGGCTGGTTCAAAATTCTCTAATAAACCTGGGGCCCCAGGTTTATTACAAATTGTTATATTTATGGATATTTCACCCGTCTCTGAACCGATTTTGATCTTAATTTTGATGATTTTATTATTTAAATATTATGCTCTTTCAAATTTTACACTCAGTTTTTCATTACCTCACAAAAAAAAGTAGTCTAGCGCCCTCTCTACCAAAACTCAACTATCCCTTTAACATTGCCAAACAAAAGAAAATTGAAGAAATACATTATACGAAATGGTCCCCTGTTGAAAATTCAATTTGATCCTTATCCCATAGCCAACACGATTACCCAATATTTCTTCACTGTTTGATGCTGTTCATGTAATATACTGAATATTTGATTTTTTTTTTTCTTCTCTTTTTTCTCGTTTGGTTTTTCCTCTTTGTTTTACTTGCATTTTGTGATCACTAGTATTAATATATGATTAATGTTGTTTTGATGTACATGTTAATCGTTTGAAAAAGATAATCTAGCCAAGTGTGTTAAATTTCCTGTGTGGTCAAGCCCACTACTTGAGTCATTGCGCAAAAATGAATGGGAAATGTGTTTACAGAATGAATTACACTACTCTTGGAGTTACCCAAATTTTCTGCCAAAACAAAGATAACTTTGGGAGATCGTGCATTTGTTTGTGTCGCCCCAAAACTGTGGAACAGCTTACCTTTTTACTTGAGAAAAATTGAAACTGTTGATACATTTAAGTCTACGTTAAAAACTAATTGTTTACGCAGGCCTTTCCATAAGATTGTTTGTATGTACTGTACGTTCTGTTTTTGTTTGTATTTATTCACTTAAAAGGAGATTTTTATAAGCGCAGTAGAGCATATATCTATAGTAGTTGCGCTATATAAATGTTCGTATTATTATTATTATTATTATTATTATTATTATTATTATTATTATTATTATTATTATTATTATATTATTATTATTACATTATTATTATTAATATTCGTATTATAATAATTGGAAGAAATGACCATTCATTGAAATTTTAACGAACCATTTGCTAGAACAGATCATTATATGAACTCATTCTATGTAAACACAGCTCGTGATTGGAATAAACTTCCACAGTATATTATAAATAGCCCTTCCCTTTTATCTATTAAAAGGGCACTGAAGTTACATTTACATATTGTTTAGCTCTTATACTGGTTAATTGAGTGTGTGTAAATCTTAAATATGTTTTAATTGTACAATTGTAAATATTATTATGCAATAACCATTCATTTGCTGTTTTATATACCTGTTGTATTTATTGATTTTAAATGTGTAATTAGGGAAACAGACACTTGTTTGAGCTTCTGCCTTTTTTCCATTGGCTGTTTTTATATTGTCAATAAACTGAATAAATAAAAAAAATAAAAAAAAGCTACCCAGATCAATGTGGACATGTCGCTAACAAACGGTAAAAAAAAACATGATTAACCATCATCATTAATGACCACAAGGGGGGGGGGGGGGGGGGGAGGGGGTACTCGTGTATATTTGCAATACGGGTATGTGTCGCTTCAAAGCCCCTGTTTTTACAGCTGCTCCGGCCGCTCCTAAGGGTCCCATTTTCATCACAAAAGGCAGATCGACGCGCCTAAGGTTCACATTTTCATTTTGAAAAGTTCAATCGCCTTCCGATAAGCGGGCCAATAAGTCTCATTTTCATCAAAACAAAACTGACAAGGCCGCTTTTCAGAGCTCTGCCTCGATAATTTCTGGCGATGGACAACTGTTGGAGATAAGTCTACCTTTTCTACGTGATAGCATCTCTCCCGTACAGTGAAGGCATTCTCTGCTGCAGATTGGTAAACTGTTTGTTTTCAAAGGAGATTATCGGTTGTTGTTGTTTGCTACCCCCATCTTTAATAGCAGTTGGAAGCTTGTTTCATTCATCACTTCGTATCATCAAACAACTTCCTGCCAATGTCGAGCAAATCTGAGCGCTACGTCGTTGGCCTCTGTCAGATCTTTGATTGTGCACATTCCATGTACCAGATCACAACTAAGCAGGTGGTCCATGATCTGATGGGCTTGACCACAAT
>JBAMJV010007163.1:0-20152 GCA_037951105.1 Echinarachnius parma
CCAATAAGCTTACCAATGTGGGTATCCCATGATTTGCAATCGACAGTATGTAATCCCAGCTCATAACATGATGCTTGCAATGTGCACTTAATAATCTTCCAATTTCTAAAAAGCTGAATTCAAAAGCTTTGGAGTCCCTATCCCCCCCCCCCCCCCCCCCCCCACCCCCAGCCATAAAAAACCCAGGCACGCTGCTGGGTTGTCGCTTTCGCTCCCTCGCCAGAGATGGTCAAAATGACGAATCATCCCCCCCCCCCCCCAATAGTGAGAATAAATCGGACGCCCTTGACTGAAACATACGTTACTGTTATTATACTAAAATCATAGGATATGCTTAGATGCTGACATCTGTACAATTATCTTTGTTTTTCTAACGAAGAGAAACATTGCATAAAAGTAAAAACATGCTCAGGGAAACATAAGAAAGGAGACAGGATAAAAAGATAATAGGGCATTTCCACGGGGAAAGTGGGACATGAACTCAAAAAAAACAATTGCTCTATTTTAAATCCTATAGATTTTTTTCAGAATTATTTGTTTCATACGACATGATCCTATGATTTATATCTTTCATTTTTTTTTTTTATTCTCAAGTGGTCTCCTTATAGGAGAAACGGAAAACCATACATGAAACTCCACACACGTGGACTACCCTGTGCAAATTTCAAAATGTTCTGGTATTTGTATTATGTAAGGCACAAAAATTGGATGACTGATAATCAAAAGTACCTTTTTCAGATTAAAAATTTCAACCTTTTTGAGTGCTCTTTAGTACTTTTTTGAATGAATCAAAACCTCCGGATAAACTGTAACGCGAGTTACCGATGTTTCTGCATCCCCACAATTTATTCCCAAATTGTTTGGAAAAAATTTCAATACTAAACTCATAGGACACATACAAATGTCAAATTAGCACATAAAATATTTGACCAGGATTAACATTTAAATGGTGCTGTTCACGTTTTAGGGGATACTGAATTTTGTCCATGTCTTTTTTTTTGTAAACGCGAGTTACCGAACAGGATTTCTTCCGCAAAGGTTCCTAAAGGTAGCTCTGTCAGTCTGTTTTTGCGTTATCTAGTTAGTGCACATCTTCTTAATCCTTGGTGATAAAATCGGCCTACAGTTCCATAAGATAATGGAGTTACAGCACATTGAAGTAGTCAATGTACCATAAAGTGTAACGCGAGTTACCGTGGAAAAGCCCAATAACAATAATAATTGTCCATTTTTATATAGCGCTATATTACAGTCAAATCTCAAAGCGCTAGAAGCATTATTACCATGATTACCTTGGCTTTAGCCGAGCAGCCTTACTCAAGCGCTTATAAAAGCATTTCAAGAAATAAATTCCTGCCAAGTACCCAAATTACTACACATGGGTTGAGAGCAGCAAGTGTGGATAAAGTGTCTTGCTGAAGGAAACACGTGCCGCGGCTGGGAATCGAACCCACGACCTTCGTATTTAAAAACGTAGATGTGTAACATACATTACTACGATTTAAAAATATAGGTAACCAAGTCTGTAATGTGAATGATTACTCTGGAGTTAAGGCCAATGAAGTAGATTATTATTACGTGAAAATGAAAATAAAGTTCAACTAAATGTTGCCTATTTAACCGACTGAACGCAAAGATGTAACTTACGTAATGTAACATACGTTACGGTACATGCGTCCACAATTGTGTGTATTGTATAATGATTTACTATCTAAATTGGTAATAAATTTGTTTACGCCATATATATGTGGTTCAGGGTCAGCTCGGCAATCATTTTTAAGGCCAACTGTGGTGTCAGACAAACCCTATGTACGTTACCAATGTGAAACTTGCGTAACGGCCCAGTCACATATCTTTGGATATCGTTAACAGACGCCTGACTAGATGTGATGTTCACAAATATGTTTTGGTGGTTTTATAGATACTTTGTTGTTATTTTCATGATTATAACATTACGTTACCAACTTTGAAACTAGCTAGCTATCATGTGAAATGTCGAGGGTATTATCATACGTTACACTTCTTAAAATTGAGCACACAATTCTTGCAGAGTAATATTATGTGATAATTTGGTTGAAGTATATACTACTATGCATATCCTTTAGATTGGCATTTAAATTAATCGTTTTGCTAACACTTTATTTGTGCACTTTTCATTTGTGACGAGATAGTGGTTTTGGGCCAGTGAGTTTTGGGAATGGTGACAAGTATGAATATAGAAATAGAATTTGTCGATTGATGGTGCAATATGAATGATGGAACATTACTATTACATTGAAGACAAGTCAATTAAATTGTAATTGCCTATTTATTGCAGCTGAGAATGCGTGATGAAAACGACAACACCCCACTCCACATCGCGTTCAGGGAAGGGCGCAAGGAAATCGTGAGGAAGATTGTCGAACGAGCACAAGAGAAAGAACAACTTTCCTTTGTAAGTTCGCAAGGACCAATTGTTATGTGGACCCCCATATTGCTACCCCTGTGGCCCCCTTGGTCCTAAGATCATAATGGTTGTTGACGCCCCATCCCGGTAAAACTTTCACCACCTTGTTTTCCACACCCGCATGATTTTCCCTTATTTTTAATGGAACAAAAATATATTAAAATATGTTTTTTGTTAAAATTAGTATATAATGTATATATTATGGCCCCGCCTCTTGGACATGCATCCAATTACATATGGTGAAATGTGATCGCTTGGCATGTTTGTATTTGGGCAATATTAGTTTTAGAGTACCACAATTGATTTACATTAAAGGGATCTTAACATTTTCCAAATCCTAAAAATCCAATCAGAATTTTAGCAGTTCCCTCATACCTTGTATTCATATTAACTATAGAAGCATGGGACAGGTTTTGGTTTTTCAAATTCCCTTTCGTTAAAAAGATATTTACGATGTAAGTCTTAAAAGTTATATCTGCGAACTATCTGTTCACGATTGAAGTGTTCGGATGTTAAACTATCCACTGGATAGTCGTAACCGTATATAAAGTCAATCAATGAGTTGGTGAATATCACTTTGCATTTTTGCTCATTACTCGGTCATATAATGTCTATTTAACATAACTTGAAATTTCACACAATACCCAGCGGACATATCACATAACAACAATAGACATTGCATCAATCATTCATCACTTTTTGCACATGTCAACAAATTTAAATTTCTAGCCTCCTTTAAAGTGATCCAGGTAAAGTGTCTAACTCCACGAAAAATACTTGGAGCTTCCTCGTTTCTTTTCTGCCGTGTTGTTTAGCTTATGGTAAGAGAAGAATAAAATAGGGTTCGATTTTTTCAAATGTCCCTTTAGTATGAAGATAATTATCATTGAAAATCATAATTTCAAAAGCGTTAGCTAACGGTTTTGATAAAAAGTACAATTGTCGTCGCTGAACACGTCCTGCCAGCGCGCGTGGGAAATTTTCCCCGACCCACTGAACTTTGAGCCTAGCGTGCGCAAATTCCATGAATTCCGTACCGTCTGTAGCTGTATACACTGGTGCGGATATCGTCAAGATCAAACGGATGATTATTACTGCGACAAATCTACAACAGACCATCGGTGATAAAATATGAACTCAATATTCGTTTTTTTCACTAGGTAAACAGTGTTCGTTTTCTTTCAAACTTTCACAAATATTTCAATTCTATTTTACAATGATATTGATATAGGATTGAAGTCTCAAATGTCAGTTTGTGCAATATCTGACACTTTACACGGATCACTTTAACCGACTGGTCAAAAAACATTGTCGTCAAAAATGCATGGAAATTAAAAACATTATTTTTAATTTGAAATATTTTTTCTTCTAACATTCACCATCAGATTGTAAAATGGTTCAACAATGAGAACTTGGCGCCGATCCATCTAGCAATCAGGGGAGGCCACAAGGATCTTCTGGAGAAGTTCCTTGGTAATAATGATAATAATAGGTTCATGACCACGCACTGAGAGCCTGTAGTTGAAATTATGGATTCCGAGGCGACAGGAAAAGCGCTATTTTCTGAGGGGCGTAGCCCCTAAGAATATTTCTGTCACCGAGGATCTATAATTTCACTAGTGGCTCGAACAAGTGCATGATATATTTGTTTTATATCCTTCCAATACTAAAAATTGTTTTTACTTACCATAAATGTCACTTTAAAGGTGAATTACAGTAGTGGGAAACGCCCCGCCCCCTAAAAATGAAATGTACGCTCTTATTACCAACCATGTGAAAGAATATATGTTTACTAATATGGGATTATACAAATTTGGCCAAGAAACCGCCTACTAATTGATATATTTGCAAAATTATAAATTGATCTGCTGCGGATAGGTATCGCCAACGCGGAACCACGTGCGTTCGCTATACGGGCTTGTCCCCAGCTGGTCAATATCTCCAGTCCAGCGCTAGCGGAGCAGACAGGTGCGAACGGGCGGTGGATTTATACATTTCACGGGCGGGTATTGGATTTCTAACGATATTTCTGCATTTAATGCATCGTTAGGTTCGGATTTTACCACACAAGCCCTTTTTAGATACTTATTCAACAAAATTGATCAATTATAAATGTTTTCTGTAACTTTCCCAAAACTGTTATTCTTCTTTAAGTCGATAATTTAGACCGGACGAAGTCACAGAATGCCTTCAATGCACACACACGGACGTACACATTGTATTTGCACCAGCGTACAACTAGTACACACACTAGTGCACCACGGAAGGACAACAATGCAAAATGTGCACCATTTTCTAATTTTTAAATTCGAATACCGCCATGTTATACATGAAATGCATCTTTAGAATATTCTTTGGAACTTATCGATATTCACGGGTGAAAATATTCTGTATTTCTTTTTATGCCTCCGCCAACGAAGTGGCCGGAGGCATTATGTTTTCGGGTTGTTCGTCCGTCCGTCCGTCCGTACGTACGTCCCGTTTTCGTTCTCGCGATATCTCAAGAACCGGTAGACGCATCCATTTCAAACTTGGTATGAGTGTACATATTGGGGTGACAATGATCTGATGAGATTTTAGAGGTCATGAGGTCAAATGTCAAGGTCACAGGACTCAATATATATATAAATATGCAAAAATGCCTCGTTCTCGCGATATCTCATGAACCGGTTGACGCATCACTTTCAAACTTGGTGTGAGTGTACATATCGGGGTGGCAATGATCTGATTAGATTTTAGGGGTCATGAGGTTAAAGGTCAACGTCACAGGACTCGATATATATATATATATACATATATATATATATATATATAATTGTAATTGCAAGGAGTAATCATAAATGATTGAAAAGGAAGAATAATAGTAGGCGTAGCTTAATAAGCAATGTTCCTCCTTTTAATCCACCAAATGAAAGAAAGCACTGGTCGAAAAATTGGTCTCCGCCAGGACTCGAACCTGGGTCTCCGGCTTGGAACGCCGATGCCTTAACCACTAGCTAGGCCACGGGGACCGTGTGATTAAAGACAGATCTAGTTCAGGTCATTGGCAAGCCAATCTCTCGGCCCTTTGTACTCAAGTATTCATGGGGAAGGAGTTACGAACACTGCAAGCCGCCTTTACTTCAGCTGGATCACAATAGAGTGATTCAAGTATTAGTTAAAACATATATATATAAGCGAGAAGTGAACTAATACATACAGCTTCGGTTTCAATATATAAATAATTGCAAGGAGTAATCATAAATGATTGTGAAGGAAGAATAATAGTAGGCGTAGCTTAATAAGCAATGTTCCTCCTTTTAATCCACGCTTATATATAATCACGGATGTCAATGAGAAATATGATACCTTTTACACGTTGTTGTTACCACGGAGAAGACAAACCATGGATAACACCACAATTAAAATCATTGATCAAGCAACGCCAAGTTGCTTTCATTGCAAAGTCAAGTCGCTGGAAAAGCCTAAGAAACAAAGTCTCAAAACTCATCGCAAGAACTAAGGCAAATTTCTATGTTGGCCGAGTACAGCAGATGAAACAAAGCAATCCATCCAAATGGCACAAAAACATCAAGTGCATGACCGGAGGAAAGCCCAGTCCGCCTCCGATCGAAGTGGAAGGAGTGGACGAATCTAACTTCGCAGAAGTAGCGGGGAAGATCAACCAGTTCTTTATCAACATCGCAAGCGACATCAGCGAGTTAGACATCTCCCAACTTCCAGCATTCCTTCCCGCCCGCGAATTGCCTCAAGTCCAACCCTGGGAAGTCTTCCGAGAACTGAAGCAGATCAACCGAAGAAAAGCTCCCGGGCCGGATGGCATTTCAGCCCGGATCATCGCCGAGTTCGCCTACGAGCTGAGCATACCCCTCACAGACATCGTCAACGCCTCATTCAGCCAAACCAAGGTACCGGATCGTTGGAAGCGTGCGATTGTTGTGCCGATACCAAAGAAATCAAAGCCTACAATCGAGGACCTCCGACCAGTATCGCTCACCGATCATTTCGCGAAAATACTCGAGAAATTCATAGCACAATGGCTAATGAGCGACATGAGCGTGTCGATTGACCAATCGCAGTTCGGGAATAGGAAAGGCTACTCAACAGCACATTTACGTTATAGACATCCTGAATTACATTTGCCGAAATGCTGACAAAGTGAAGACCGTGTCTACACTCGTAGCAACTGATTTTAGCAAAGCCTTTGACAGGATTGACCACCGAATCGCGATTGAGAAGCTGCTTGCCATGAATGTGTCTCCGTCTCTTGTCGCATGGATATCCAGTTTCCTGTCAAACCGCGAGCAGTGCGTGCGTTACATGTCAGAGCACTCACAGTGGGAGAAGATCACCGCCGGAGCTCCGCAAGGAACACGACTAGGACCCTTACTATTCCTCTGCATGGTAAACGATGCATGCCGTGACAGCCCATGTTGGAAGTATGTGGACGACATGACACTGTTGGAGTGCAGAAAGGCAATAGCTCCACCAACAATACAAACTCAGGTAAATGAACTTGAAATGTGGACCCAACAAAACAAAATGAAACTCAACCCAAATAAATGTGTTGTAATGAATTTACAGTTCTTGAGAACGGAAACAGTAGCACCCAAGATAACAATAGGCAATCATGAATTGAATGAAGTGTCAGTAGTCAAACTACTAGGAGTGCTAATCCAAAACGACCTGAAATGGTCCAGTCAAGTAACCGAAATCGTCAAGCGAGCAAGCATGATCGACTTCATATGCTCCGCATTCTGAAGGGCTTCAAACTTCCGGCAGAAGATTTGCTGGTTGTTTATTGCTCATATGTGCGCCCTGTTGTAGAATATTGTGCGCCTGTTTGGCATTCTGGCCTAATTGAACAACAGTCGACGCAGATTGAGAGGATTCAGAAAAGAGCTTGTCGCCTCATGCTTGGTTCGCAGTACAATACCTATGTAGATGCTTTAGCTACATTAGGCCTCCTGTCTCTGGCTGCACGGAGAGAGAAATTGTGCTTAAATTTGGCGAAGGGATTGACAAAGCCTTCTTCCCCATTCAACCAATGGCTTCCTCCCTCACGTGCCTCATTGAGCTCCCGCACACTCCGCAATGGCCAGGACTACTCGGAGGTCTTTTGTAGGACCGAGAGACACAGGAAAAGTGCTCTGCCATACCTCATAAGGCTATTGAATGCAAACTCATAATTTATTCATAACACATTTGTATTATTGTTGTTAAGGAAACCTATTGTGTGATACCGCCAGACGTTTTGACTCACTGTATTTGCATTTGACTCTTATAAATGAAGATACTACATCCTTTGAACTCCCTCTTTTGCCCACCATAATTGACTTGACTTGTAGTTATGATTATTGAAGTATGACAACAACAAAACAAGACATTTTCTCGGTGCAATATTTTATCCCCTCCAATTATTATGTTTAGAAATAGGATCCGTATTATATGCATACATTTTGTTTGTCAGTCATTTCTGCATTGTATTAATAGTACATGTATTTATATCGAAAGATCATTATAGATTTATTTATTCCATACACTAGTCTATGATTACATATGTTTTATATACCCACTAGCTTATAATTAATTGGCTCGCCTACAATTTTGATATTCCTTATTATTATATCTCTCTATCATCCATTATGGTTTACCCGTTATTGGCTTACATTGCCTTATTTATTATGGCTTCCATTAATTTTTTTAAATTTAATTCATTAAAAGATTGAAAGAATTTGCATAATTTCCAACTCATTTTTTATTCATACATTCTATTTTAACTCAATTTAAATTTAATGAATTCAATAATAATTTATTATTGGAATGATATAATGAGAAATAATTTCAAAATTGATTCATTTTATGTACATCTGTATATTTGTAATGTGTTCTTTTAGATTAATGTGTTTTACATGTATAATATTTCAATTCATTGTAAATTGTACTCAATTCAACCTGTTGGTTGCCATGTACAATATTTTTATACCGCAATAAATAAATAAATTTAAAAAAAATAAATAATAATAATAATGGTGGCTACTATATAGCGCACGTTCCGTCTTTCGACGCTCGCGGCGCATCAAATACGAAAATAAGGCAAATCATAGATATATATCAAAACAAGTGTAGGACCTAGAACATATCCCTGGGGCACCCCACATTTAATTGAAGACATGGCAGAAGTCTGATCCTGTTTACCAAGCAATTCATTACCTGTGTTCCATGGTTTCCAAATTAATTCTGTCATTAAAATTGTGTGCTCTTTCAAATTTTACTTTCAGTTTTTCATTACCTCACAAACAAATTATTTCTTGAAGCGCCGTGAATACCAAAACTGAACTACATTTATCCCTTTAAATCAGCTAGAATAAAAAGAAATACGAAATGTTTTGAGGAAAGTTGATTACAAAGATTATTTGTCTGAGCTTCCCCTACTAATGGCTCCTTTTACTGAAGAGGGTCACATGTACAGTCGAACCTGTGTAGTCACAAGAAAAGTGGCCACTGTAGAAAGGTGACCTCTATAGACAGGTTCCATTACATTGGTTTTCTGTGCACTGAATGAAACACTTTTAGTGGCCACTATAGACAGGTTGGCTGCTATGTACTATAGACAGGCTTTTACTGTAGTAATGTTGTTTATCCCCATATATTTATTTATTTATTCCTGCATGTCTCACAGTAAACAATTTCGTACATAAAAAATAAACTGTTATAACATCGAAATAGAAACACACAGAGGTCGGCAATATAAGCTAGAAGCTTGAAGTGATGCCATACCTAAGATTTTACAAGTTTTACATATTCTTAAAACATAGATAAACATAAATTAATACATACATGAAAAAAGTAATAAAAAACAAATATGAAACATTATTTACAAGTAAAGAGAAAGATAATAGTTAAGTCTCTACAGTATGTTCTAGAGCAGGAAGAAATATAGCAGGCATGATAGAAAGGTACAATCCATACTGGAAGAGAAATACGGGAAACAGAGAGAGAAAAGAAAAAAAAAGTGGGGGAGTGCTGAGAGAGGGGGAGACAGGTGTGAAGATGCCTTTATGTAATTACTTAACAGTGACATGTTATGCCGAATTACACATACAAATATATATAGAATACTACAATACAATGTTATCGTAGGAATTAACAAACCAACTAATTGAACAAATATCTTACACAAAAACGTTTGCAATGAGCATGCGTTTGACTACATTTTTAAAAGAGTAAATTGTAGGCAAATTACGTGTTTCAATTAACAAAGAATTCCAAACGTCTGGACCAGTATGTCTCACTGATTTATGTGCCAGTACTGTACGTGAATTAAACAAATGCAAGTTAGCTGCTTGTCTTGTCGAATAAGAGTGAATGGCATTGTTTTTCAAAAACATAGAAATAAACGAGGCAGGCAAAATGCTATTATTATAACGATACATGAATAAAGAGGTTTGAAGAAAATTAATTTCACCGACTTTAAGACATTTAAATCTAACAAACAACGGATCTGTGTGCTCACGATAACCAACTCCAACACAAATTCTTAGAGCATTTTTCTGTAACAAGTGAATGTCATCTGTTACACTCTTTGACACAGCCCACAGAATATTACAATACGAAATATAAGGCAAAATCAAGGAATTATAAATCATTAATAATATTCTGTCAGACACAAGATATCTTACTCTATATAAAATCCCAATACTCCGAGAAATCGGAGTCATTATACTATTCCGGTGGTCATCCCAGTCTAGCTTCTCATTAATATAAACACCAAGGAACTTAGTACATGCCTTTCTCTCCAATACAACACCATTCAATCTAACAACCAATTGTTGCTCATTACAAATCTTTCTTCCTTTAAAATGAATATAGTTCGTTTTTGATACATTTAGAGCTAACATATTACTTCGAAACCATTGTGTTAACTTAGGAAGCTCAATATTTAATCTAGTCTCGACTGTATGAATATCACGATGAGAAAGGAAAATGCTTGTATCGTCTGCAAATAATATATATTGTAAGGCTGTAGATGCATTACATATATCATTAACATAAATAAGAAACAACAGTGGCCCTAGAATAGAACCTTGAGGGACACCACATTTTAAAGCAAGAATATCAGAATTTACAGAATTATAACACGTATACTGCCTTCTATTAAATAAATAACTAGAGAACCATTTCAGAGCGATACCCCACACTCCATAATGTTCCAATTTACACAACAAAATTGAGTGGTCGAGAGTGTCAAAAGCTTTACTCAAATCCATAAATACTCCAACCACATGCTGGCGATCAGCAAGGGCTTGTGACACACGGTCATAACATTTTAGCAAGGCAAGTTCAGTTGAATGCGCTTTACGAAAACCATACTGGTCTGGATTGAGCAACTCATGTTTGTCTAAGAATGTGTAAAGCCTATTATAAACAACTCTCTCTAATAACTTTGAAAAACTTGACAAAATTGAAATTGGTCTATAATTGCATATATTCATAAGATTATCTTTTTTATGAACAGGAACAACTTTAGTAAGCTTTAAAAAAGAAAGAAATACTCCAGTTACCAAAGAGAGATTACAAATATGTGCCAGGGGGACTAAAATCAGCCCAATGACCTGTTTCAAAAAGGAAGTACTTATCTCATCATGCCCGCAAGAGTTACTATTTTTCAATGAAAATACAATATCAAGTATCTCAAACGAATCCACAGGCTTAAAAAAGAGAGATGCTTGGGATGAGTTAACAAGGTACCCTTTGAAATTTGTCCCATTACTATCTATTTTCCTTGATTGATTAAGCCCAATATTAGCAAAACAATTATTAAACACGTTAGCAATATCTCCTGGATCGACAATTTCTGTATCATCATTTACAATTTTGTGAGGAGCTTCCGTTCGGTTGCGCTTACACAAAATGTCTTTCACAACTCTCCAGGTAGAGGACATATTGCCGCTCGCACTTTCAAATTTTCTCGAATAAAATAATTTCCGTGAAGACCTTATAATGGATGTCAATTTGTTACGATATTTCTTATACTTCTCAACATTTACAAGTGAGGATTTCTTTAAACTCCTTTTATATAAAACATTTCTCCTTTTAATAGATTGAAGAATTCCTTTCGTAATCCAAGGTTGTCTCCCTTTCTTTACTTTAATGCGTTCCAAGGGTATGTACTATGTACTCAAAATAACAAGAAAATTGTCTCAAAAAGAACTCAAAGGCCTGCTCAACATTATCACAAGCTATTACATCAGCCCATTCTTCTAAGAATAAAGCATTTTTCAAATTAAGTATGTTAGTCTTATCAAAGTTACGCTTACTATCATTACATTTTTTCCGTGGCCCCTTAATAACATGATCATAGAGAACACAAAACACTGGTAAATGGTCGGATATTTCACAATAGAACAAGCCTGACTGACTATGACCCTTTTCCGTCTTCACAAAAATATTATCCAACAGTGTCAACGACTGACCATTAATTCGTGTTGGTTTATCAATCAATATTCCAAGGGCATTCGATTCCAAAACAGTTCGAAGACGAAGGGAACTCGGGTTATTACATAGCAAATCAATATTATAATCACCCATAATACAGACAGATTTATTCAAGTCATTAATATCAACCAATAAAGATTCAAGATCATCTAAAAAAAGTTTCACATCTGTATTTGGTGGGCGATATACAACACAAACAATCATATTCTTCTCATTAGGAAGGTCTACCTCCACACACAAACATTCGGCACTGTTACTTTTAAATCGCAAGTCATGCCTCACTTTAAATGTTAGCAAGTTTGAAATATACAAGAGAACACCACCACCACGTCCATTTGCTCTGTCATTACGGACTTTTCGATTTGTACGTTCACTAGTGGATTGTTACGGTGACGTCATTTTTTGAAGCAGTGCGCATGCGCATCTACGTGCCCGTCGTTCGTACCAGATATCTAGTACGTGTACACCCCTGTTTTGCCGTCGGTCTAGATCTGTGACGATAAGCACTATTTGGCTACGAAACACAACGTCATATAGCTGTATAACAACGTCATATAGCTGTATATGTCTTGTTTCTCTGTTGTGGTCTCTGTAAAGAGGTTAACTGAACTATATGATTTAAATGAACTTGTCTATAAAGGTTACCTGTTTATAGCGTCCACTCTTCTTGTCTGCATTGGGTGGTCATTATAGTTACACAGGTTTGACTATCTCATTTTAATTTTATGGAGTCTGTCAATAATAAGTTACCTGATTATAGCGCCCACTTCCATTATTTCATTTGGGTGGTCACTATACACAGGTTTAGTGACTGTGTTATGGAATTTGCCTATAAAGGTCACCTGTGTATAGCGCCCACATGTCTTGTTGCTCTTGGGTGGTCACCATACAAAGTTTACTATATTTTATTTGCTGGAACTGGTCTATAAAGGGCACCTGTTTATTGCGGCCAATTTATTGTTTTCCTTTGGCGGTCGTTTATGGCGTAGCTACGGGGGGGCACGGGGGGGCACGTGCCCCCCCCCCCCCCCCCCAATCGTTTGGCAAAAAAAAAAAAAAAAATGACGACCCGACGTTAAGCCAAATGTGTCTATATCATTCATTATTATCATGTTTTATTTAATGTGTGCTGATAATGATGTTATCAACGATAATAAAGTAGAACATAACAGTCGTTCCCTAGTACCACTAGCAATAGCGCACCTATATCAGTTTGAAGAATCCTTCCAATTCAGTCCCGTGCGCGAGGATCGACGCTCACCGCATTTCAGAAGACATAGAGCGCGTATAGGCCTAACAAACTTCCTAGCGCATGGCAAATCGTCCATCAATAGTATCATACCAAGGGCCTTTTTAGGATATTGAATCAGCCTCCCGCTTTTATAGATATTGACCATTTGACGCCTTCATGCAGGCTATAAAGGAGCATAGCTGCACTACGTAGTCCTAAATGTCTAGGTAAAGACAAACTTCCTTTACTAATTTATTCACTCCAAATGCACCCGTTCCATTAATTCATGATGCATATATCTAGGCATATTGTTGATGATAATAATAATAATAATATATAGCTTTTATAGAGCGCCATCTATCTAGTTGCCTATTCAGAGGCGCATTATTACCCTTGGTCATCAGGTACAGTTCAAACCCGCACAATTATCTTGTGCACCATCTCAACTCCCAGGGGAGCATACTAGCCCAAGCTGCCCAACGGGCGCTGAAGGCTAATTAACACCCGACCAAGTACCCATTTATACTCCTGGGTAGAGAGCAGCAATGTGGATTAATTGTCTTGCTGAAGGACAAACGGAGTGGGCAGGGTTCGAACTCGGGATCTCGAGATCAGAAAGCGCGCGCTCTACCGATCTTGCCACACAACATCCAATTGATTGAAGGAGCACCAGTCATCTTCTTCAGGGTCGACATCTGCATCAGTTGAGCATAGGCCTACTGAAACTAACTCAAGGGACCCGTGTCATGGGTCTAGTCACGCGGTACTTGAAAAATGGGCGACAACAGGCAGGGGATGGGGAGGGGGACATGCCCCTCCCCCATACATTTGAAAGTGGAGGTGATTGTTCCTCCCACTTTTTAATATGCATACATTATGTATGTTTGATTCTATAGCTTGAACTACGAATCATATATTTTGGTCTCGGGTATGCGCCAAATCGCACAATTTAAAGCCCCAAATTTGCAAAAGCTCCCTACAATGGGAGGGGACACCCCCTCCCATGGCGTCAATCCTGGGGCTGGGTTGCGGTCGCCCACCCCCCCCCCCCCCCAATGAAAATATTGGGGGTGAGCATATAATTTGCCCCCCCCCCCCCCAATAATTCCAAAAATGAGGAAGAAAAACATCGAGTGATATAATGCCAAAGAGGGGAAAGACACATTTATCAATAATTAATCTTCAAAATAGCTGCTTTTTTTTGTTTTGAAAAGGACTGTAAATATCGTTTTTTGCCGCGCGCTTCGCGCGCATACAGTTTCTCATATTGCAAGTTTCTTATTACGTGAAATTTCTGTCTTAGGTGTGCACCAAATCGCACAATCTCACGTCCCAAAATACAAAAGCTCCCTACTGTGGGAGGGGGACACCGGCCCCTCCCACACCCTCCCCCATCGGGTCGCTTCGCTTCCTTGCAATGTCACCCTTCCACCTTTGAGAAGTTGTTGACGCCCTTGCTTAGTTTCATTGGAGCTCAATGCCCAAGACTATATCGACGGCTCTATAGTATACAGGATCACGTGGATCCATCTCAGGCAAGGCTCAATCTTTCCTCGCTATTCCCGTTTAAAAATACGTTACGAGTATAGGTTCACTATTTTTATTACCTATACAATTGTAACACCCATGATTAAGACAATGATTATTAAAGACAATAATGACCATACTTCTACAGTGATATTTTAAACACCAATTTCAAAAATTTCTCCACGTGGGAGGGGGTAAACCCCCTCCCACACCCTCCCCCAAATAAGTGTAGCCGAGCACGGATATATACGACGTGAGCATATTTGAGTCTGGTGTGTTTGGTTCGATTGTGTTTGTATACTTTATCATGAGGGAGATGATTTAAGTCCTGATTTCTTTAATTCAGTATTATCAAATTTCCTTCCAAGGTATGCACCAGATTGCATTATTTCAAGTGAAAATTTGCAAAAACTCCCTACCGTGGGAGGGGGGACACCTCCCTCCCACACCCTCCCCCCCTCGGGCGCTACGCTCCCTCGCAGTTGTGCCCCCCAATCCGTTGACCCTCGCTACGCCACTGGGTCGTTATACACAGGTTTGACTGTAAACGACTTTTCGGGACATGTGTATAAAGGTCACCTGATTATAGCGGCCAATTTTCTTGTTTTCCTTTGGTTTTCATTATACACAGGTTTGACTGTAAACGATATTGCGGAACCTGTCTATAATGATCACCTGATAATAGCGGCCAATTTTCTTGTTTTCCTTTGGTGGTCTTTATACACAGGTTTGACTGTAAACGATATTTCGGAACCTGTCTATAAAGGTCACCTGATCATAGCGGCCAATTTTCTTATTTTCCTTTGGTGGTCATTATACACAGGTTTGACTGTAAACGATATTTCGGAACCTGTCTATAAAGGTCACCTGATAATAGCGGCCAATTTTATTGCTTTCCTTTGGTGGTCTTTATACACAGTTTTGACGGTAAACGGTATTTTGGAACTGTCTACAATGGACACCTGTTTATAGCGGCCAATTATTCATATCCCTTTGGTGGTCATTATACACAGGTTTGACTGAAAACAATATGTTGGCACCTGTCTATAAAGGTCACTTGCAATTAAGTGTCAATTGTATTGTTTCCATTGACTGGTCAATATATTCAGAGGTTTGACTTTATAAGATTTTATAAAATCTGTCTATAAAGGTCACCTGTTTAGAGCGGCCATTTTTTCTTGTTTCCATCGGGTGGTCACTATACACAGGTTTGACTGTATTACATCTTAAAACCTTTTTTTTTACAAAACTAATCTTCTCTGCAAACTTCGCACGAGCACTGCATGACGTAACTGTCAGAGACTTGAACGCGCGTCGTCGTGTGAAATCGAAAAGGTAAAGAACAACAGTCAACGTGCCTAGTCAACTCAATGTGGTACTTCCCCAGCTAGCCACCTGACGTTGGGCCGATGTCGGAATTTGGTTGCCGGATGTCGGCATATCGCCGTTGGCTCGAGGTTAAAATGTCCGCCAGCCCAACATCGTCACGACGTCATTTTTGTGATATATTGGCATAAGGTCATTTTCCGACAATGGCCCAACATCATGTCATGAGATGATGTTGGGCCATTGTCGGAAAATGACGTTATGCCAATATATCACAAAAATGACGTCGTGACGATGTTGGGCTGGCGGACATTTTAACCTCGAGCCAACGGCGATATGCCGACATCCGGCAACCAAATTCCGACATCGGCCCAACGTCAGGTGGCTAGCTGGGTCACTGGGACGACAGGTCAACGGCCCTCGTCTCAGCGATCGAAAACTCCCTATTACGTGCCTGCTTATAACCCTCTAACATAAACAGAGGAGGGCACCTAGCAGTCAGCCATGTTTCAGTGATACCAATTATTGAAAATCCAAAGTTCAACGAGGATAACAAAATATTAAACTATCAAAATTCTAGGGAGACTTCTTGCATTACAATGTAAAAAACTCAACAATTGTTCGTCATGAGAAAATTGAGACATGTCCAAACAAAACTCATTTGGCACATAATATTGACAATCATTGTTTTGTTGTAATTCATGTTCTTCTATATTCATTTAAGGTTGAATAGACAAACAAAGACATGATTGAATGTACCAACCAGGTCGATGGGTTCTGTATCAGTGTATGCACAATTTAACATGCGAAATAGGGAAATGAAGGGTAGGTAGGAGAAAGAGAGAGTAGGAGAGAGAGCGAGAGGGGAGAGCGGGAGGTGGGAAGGGGTGAGAGAAGAATAAGAAAACATAATATATACAGTGAACGATAATATAAAAAACAAAAGTAAACAATATGGTAAATCCATATTAGAATGAGGTTACAAAGAAAACGCCAATCTGATATTGTAGTTTTGTTGTCTCTTTATTTAATACAGAGCATTATTAAACAAGCCCCCCACCCCCTTGACTACGCTAATCAGAATTTGTTTTTTTATTTCTATTTTATTAATCAAGCCCCTCCCCCCCCCATCCTCTTCCCTTTTAGCTACGCCAATCTGAAATCATAGTTTTCTCTAAATTTAATATAGAGCCTTTATTTAGCAAGCCCCCTTCCCCCTCCCTTGGCTACGTCAATAAAAAAATGATCGTTCAAGTTATCAAACAAGCCCCCCCCCCCCCCCCCCATCTACCCACTTGGCTACGCAAAAATTAAAGTTTTGTTTTCTGTTTGTTTAACAAGGGCGTGTATAAAGCAAGCCCCCCCCCCCTTGACTACGCTAATCATTTTTCTTCTCTTGATCTTATATAGAAGAGCCCCATTGAGTTAGCCCCCTCCCACCTCCCCATCCTCTTTCCCCGTGGCTACTCCATCTGAAAATATAATTTTGTTTTATCTTCATTTAATATAGAGCCTTTATTTAGCACCCCTACGGCAATCAGAAATCAGAGGTTTTTGTTTTCATTACCAAGCCCCCCCCCCCCCCACCCTCTCCCGCCCCCCCCCCCTTGGTTACACCAATTTGAATTTATAGTTTTGTTTTCTCTTTAATCAATATAGAGCCTTATTAAGCAATTATTAATCAAGCCCCTTCCTTCCGCCCATCCTCTTTCCACTTAGCTACGCCAATCGGAAAAAATTCTCTTTATTTAATATAGAGCCTTTATTTAGCAAGCCCCCCCCCCCCTTCCCTTGGCTACGTCAATCAAAAATGATCGTTCAAGTTATCAAGCAAGCCCACCCCCCCCCCCCTTCTCTCCCTTGGCTAATCAAAAATCATAGTTTGTTTTTCTTTTGATTTCATTTAACAAGCCCCCCCCCCCATCCTCTTCCTACTTGGCTACGCCCAAATTATAGTGTTGTTTTCTGTTTAACAAGAGCGTGTATAAAACAAGTCCCCCCCCCCCCCCCCCCCCCACCCCCTCTGGCTATCAGTTTGTTTATCTTTATTTAACATATATATATAATATATATATTTTTATCTTTATTTAATTATAGAGCCTTTATTTAGCGAGCCCCCCCCCCCCCCTCCCTTGGCTACGTCAATCAAAAAATGATCGTTCAAGTTATCAAGGCAAGCCCCCCCCCACCTTCCCTCCCTTGGCTACGCTCAATCAAAAATCATAGTTTGTTTTTCTTTTGATTTCATTTAACAAGCCCCCCCCCCCCCATCCTCTTCCCACTTGGCTACACACAAATTATAGTGTTGTTTTCTGTTTAACAAAGAGCGTGTATAAAACAAGTCCACCCCCCACCCCCTCTGGCTATCAGTTTGTTTATCTTTATCTTATATAGAAGAGCCTCATTGAGCTAGTCCCCTCCCATCTCCCGATCCTCTTTCCCCGTGGATAGTCCATCTGAACATGTTTTTTGTTTTGTTTCATCTTTATTTAATATAGAGGCCTTTATTTAGCAAGCCCCCCTCCCGCCCATCCTTTTTCCACTTAGCTACGCCAATCGGAAATCAAAAGTTTTTCTCTTTATTTAATATAGAGCCTTTATTTAATATAGAGCCTTTATTTAGCGAGCCCCCCCCCCCCCCCCCCTCCCTTGGCTACGTCAATCAAAAAAATGATCGTTCAAGTTATCAAGCAAGCCCACCCCCCCCCCCCATCCCCTTCCCTCCCTTGGCTACGCCAATCAAAATCATAGTTTTGTTTTTATTTTGATTTCATTTAACAAGCCCCCCCCCACCCCCATCCTCTTCCCACTTGGCTACGCCCAAATTATAGTGTTGTTTTCTGTTTAAAAAGAGCGTGTATAAAACAAGTCCCCCCCCCCCCCCCCACCCCCTCTGGCTATCAGTTTGTTTATCTTTATCTTATATAGAAGAGCCTCATTGAGCTAGCCCCCTCCCATCTCCAGATCCTCTTTCCTCCCCCATGACTACTACATTTGAATGTTTTTTGTTTTGTTTCATCTTTATTTAGCAAGCCCCCCCTCCCTCCTCCTCCCCTCACCCCCCCCCCGTCGCTACGCCAATCAAGAAATTGTATTTTTTTTTAATTTGTTTATTTCATTAAGCATTAAGGACCCCCCCCCCCCCCCCACCGTCGCTACGCCAATCTGATATTGTAGTTTTATTATATCTTTGAGCCTTATTCAACAACCCCCTCCTTGGCTATGCCAATCTGAATCCATTAGCGCTTTGCCTCGTGGCCTCGCTGTACACACGGAGACTGAAATACTGACCATTGCATGCGTTTAAGTCGTACGTACGAGATAATATGTCGTACGTACGAGATACTAAGTCGTACGTACGAGATAATAAGTCGTACGTACGAGATAATAAGTCGTACGTACGAGATAATAAGTCGTACGTACGAGATAATAAGTCGTACGTACGAGATAATATATGTCGTACGTACGAGATAATAAGTCGTACGTACGAGATAAAAAAAAAAATTATCCATGTCCCCAACGGGGCTTCGTAACAAAACCACTCCACTAAATTGAACCAAAAAAAATGGGGATTTTCTGAACTAACTAAAACTAAGTAAAAATATGGTTATAGTACAAGTGTAAGCAATAATATAGCGATGCACAGGTAAAAGAGGAGAAAGACGAATAAGTGGAAATAGTAGAGCTAATAGTTGTATAATACACAAAGTACATGTACATGAGAGACACATATAATGAGAAATCATGGAGAAATACATATATTCTAGTGTGGCACACAGTATGTGGTAGTAATTTACATCTAAAGAGAAAGAAATACCACACATGCACACATTGTCCGAATGTTGACTGAAGGCCTGCACAATGCAGAAATAAATCTGGGTTTATGGGTGCGTTTGCAAGTTAAAGGTGCATTACGCAGTAAAGTATGGTGCTCCTCCATCGCCTCTCCACTGGCCAGCATAAAATCGGAGCTTGGTCCCTTTCTGGTACAGATCCTGCACTTCCTTGGCATGTTTCTTTTTGGACTCCAAATCTTTTCTTGTCATGTCATCTACGATGTAGAATCTTTGATCACGTAGGGCCTCCCTAGCCTCTCTTCATAATGGCGACCTTTTCCTGGTAAG
>JBAMJV010007164.1:0-46314 GCA_037951105.1 Echinarachnius parma
ACATCATTGATTGAATTAGCATCACAAAAAGTATACAAGCAGGTTGCTGGAGTGTGAGAGAGAGAACAAGAAGAGGAGAGAGAGGGGGAGAGAAGTGATACATGATCATCCATGTATGATCTCATGCTGTGGTAGTTATGAAAAGAGAGACGGAGAGAGAGGGAAATATTACCCAGCTTTTATGCAGAGGTAGATAAAAAGAGAGAGAGAGGGAGAGAAAGAGGAGGTATACATGATCAATCAATGTACCTATCCTAGCTTTTTTGGGTAGTGAATTTGAGTGGTACAGCTCATTATAAGCGTTAAATTTGTGTGCCGTTTTTTTGGAGGATTGTAATATTCGTATGCAGAACTTTTGGATTTCAGTGATACAGTTAATTCCATGATCATTATATTTTGCATTTGAGGATTTCAGTGGTGCATCATATCTTGTTGCTTGATAATTATTTCTATACCATTTTCCTACATGTAGAATAATGTTCACATGCAACTTTTTGGATTTGAGTGGTATAGCTCATTACATGCATTGAACTTGTGTGTATACCACTGTACTGTTTTTTCCGGAGGATAATATTCCTAGATGCATTTGTGGATTTGAGTGGTGCATATATCTCGTTACGTGATTATTATTTCTGTAGGCCTACCATCTTTCCTAGAATAATATTCAACAACTTCGTGGATTTGAGCGGCGTATACTTCATTACATGCATTTAATTTGTGTTCTGTTTTGGGGGGAAGATGATATAGATGCAGTCGTGGATTTTCTATACCATTACCTTGAATTATATGCTCATATAAGTGACTTGGTGGATTCGAGTGGTAGAGCATGCATTTACATGCTTTTAATTTGTTGTTTTTCAAGAGGATTGTGGTCGTGGATTTGAGTAATACAGCTCATTATATGACAATTATATTTGTATACTTTTATGAATATTTTATTACATAATATATTTTGTGAAGTTTGTATTCATATGCAGTGGTGGATTTGAGTAGAACAGCTCATTACGTGCATTCAATTTGTACTGTTTTTGGAGAGTATATTCATAGGCCAGTGGGGCGATGCATCTCCTTACATACTGTGTTCCAGGGAATATATTCACATGCAACTTTGTGCATTTAATAAAAAAGTGGTATACATGTAGGTCATTACATGCATTGAATTTGTGTGCACTGTTTTTCGGAATATTGAGGATTATATAATGTAGATGCCTTGAGTGATGATTATATTTGTATTCTTATTTTACAGATTGTTTTCATATGCAGTTGCGGATTTTAGAAGTACAGCTCCATTACATTTATTATTTTTGTATATATACTCTATTCTAAGGAATGTATTAAAGGGACTTAGTAACATTGTCCAAATCCTCAAAATAAAATTTTCGTTCTAGCGGTTCTCTCATAACTTGTTGTATTCGCATTAACAATAAAATCATGGGACAGGTTTCGGTTTTTCAAATTTCCCTTTCGTTACAAAGATATGTACGATTGAAGTATTCAGATAAGAAAAACTCTGGGCGAGTTTTTCATCCCTGTACAAAGTGAGTTAGTGAATATCACCCAATATCACTTTGCATTTTCGCTCATAACTTGGCCATGCAATGTCCATTTGACTTGAAATTTTCACACAATACCCTGTGGACATATGAGATAACAACACTATACATTGCATCAACCCTTCATCACTTTTTGCACATGTCAACAAAGTTACTAGATCCCTTTAACTTGCAGTGTTGGATTTAGTTTTAGTACATGCAGCTCATTACATGAATGGAATTTCTGTACTGTTTTTCAGAGAATTGTATTCATGAATATCTATAGATGGATTTGAGTATATATATTACTTCTCAGCACTTGATGGTCTTTTTGTTGTATACTGTATTCCGAGGCATATATTTACCATGCAGTGGTGGATTTTAGTGCTACAACTCATTATCATAGATTATGCTACAACTCATTATGTATTTTTGAACATGATACTGTATTCCGAGGGTTATGAGTGTAAATTCTACTTCTACGGTTCATGATAATGTCGGATCAATACATGTACATACTATCTGGTTGCAATATACCTTGTATACCCTCATACTTCTCCTATTTATCATCCATCGGTTCAATATGTGGACATAATTCTACTTCTATTCATGATTATGATCAATACATGGAAATAGTTTCTGTCTACTTCTCCTATCATCTGTTAAATACGAGGACATATATATAGTTGTCATGATACCTTCTACTTCTACATCTACATCTGATCAATGTTTGGACATATATACTCCGCAAAAAAAGAAACTGGACACTTATATAAGACCAAATATTTCATATTCATTCACGATCAAATATATGATATTGTATATCAAATTAAAGATAAAACGACCCTCTTCAATATTGGCATAAAATCCAAATGAAACCATTCATGCATGACTTGTCACGGTTAATTAACCACAGCAAGGTCTGTTTTCAAAAATAGCAAAAATGGAATATCCACTCAACCATATAAATGTTGATAAGCATAATCTAAAACGCTATATTCATGACATGGCATAATTTTCCAATACAAATGTGACCTTTCCTATCTTCATCTCAATAAAAAGTATAAATGAAGACAAATTGTGAACGTTATAGGTTTTATTTTCATCCAAAAGTAACAAAATAGGGAATTCCATGGCTAAGGTTTATTAGTCGAAACCACAGTTTGTGCCCTTATTTTTTAGCATGAAAAATGAATGGTATAAATTCTTCTCAAGAATTCTACCGTAGTCCACAGATCTTCAAAACCTGATGTCACCATTGGTCAAACAGTTGGGCAGTCTTTAACATGACATTTCTCTAGGTGACTATGGTTAAAATTGCAGGGGACACACTTAAACAGACAAGCTTCATGCCTCTAATACAGACCAGTATGATGATGCTCTCATAACCTGGCCCTGTTTTATTGACAAATTTGTATTTTCAGAGATTGTTCATAACAATAAAGTTAAATAATGTCATAATTTACTTGCCCCGCACATCTTGTTTTAAGTGAAACGCTTACTATCATCCTGATCATTTCAGTCGAATGGTGTGGTCCTCCATTGTTTTTGCTATTTTTGAAAACAGACCTTGCTATTGTTAATTGACCATGGCATTTCATGCATGAACGATTACACCTTTACTTTATACCCTGCATGCAGAGGACTAAATTCCCTTTAATTTGATATATGATAATCTACACTTTATCGTTTATTAATATGAAATATTTCAACTTTTACAAGTGTCCAGTTTCTTTTTTTGCGGAGTATATATAGTTGCATTCCCTAAGTACAAGTTAGTACATTGCTAGTTGGTTAGACATACATATAGTTGTATTCCCTTTGTATACATGTATATATACATCAAAGTACAATTTAGAACATTGCTAGTGATGTTGGCGTATACATATGTTTACGGACGGTATGCACATAACATGCAGTTTAAATCCGTTCAGGACTGGTCTCGAAAATATTCGGGCTTTGGTCTATGGAGAATACATGTTGTAGCAAAATCAGTCCATGCTGAATGGGTTAATGTCACCCTGGAAGCCAAATTTGAATCAGCAAGAAGTAGTGATCCATCATTACTGTCATCACTGCACCGATGTTTGTTGCATTTTCTTGCGGCGGCAGCGTTATAGTAAGCTCCTCTCTTCAGGGTTAGATCTGGATACACCTGTGAATGCCTGCATGTAGTTTATGAATACAGTCAAAGCTGTGTTTAGTGACCACCAAGGGGAAGTAAGAAAAGTGGCCAATGTAGACAGGTGACCTCTATTGACAGGTTCATTCTAAGGCTGTCGATTTCGGGTATATTTACTACCCGGGACTCGCGATAATTTTTCGGGCGAGTCCCGAGTACCCGAAATTTATAAATTTGTTGATTTCGCTATAGGCATGTCACGCCGCTGGGAAACATGTTCATTCAAGTGACAAAAATGCAGCGCATTTATGACAATAAATCATCTTATAAAATACAGCAAATTCGTAAATCAATTTTTTGCTTTTTTTCGGGATATCGAGTATCGATTTTTGCGCCCGGGACTCGACATTTTTCGGCGGGACCCGGGTACCCGGGACTCGTCAACAGCCTTAGTTCATTCCATTGTTTTTCTCTGCAGGGGATCAAGTTTATATGGCCACTATAGCAGGTTGGCTGCTATAGACAGGCGGGGACTAAGACAGGTTTGACTGTATATCTCTTAGTGGCTCTTCGTATATATATATATTCATTTTTAGTGGTGACATTTCTTGTGGAGTGATGATATGATAATCATGTTGTCACGTTGTATATTACAGATACATGGATTTCTTCATCAGTGGTTGATGATATGTGCAGAGTCTTAGTTTATGAAGGGATTTCAATCATAGTGCCTGCTCATCATGAATACATACTGTGCGCAAAATGCAAATAATGTGCAGTTCTGTAGTATCACCCTGGAAGCCAAATTTAAATCGGCACTAGTATAGTAGTAGTGAGTGATCCATAAGTGCCGTCAATCATTGCGCCAGTGGTCGTTGTGGCATTTTCTCACGGAATTAAACATTTGTCAATCTCTAAATCTACATATGATCAATGCTTGGACATCCCCTTATATCAAAGTACAATTTAGTACATTGCTAGTGATGTTGGTGTATATGTATATGGCATGCACATAACATGCAGTTTTAATGTCATCCTCGAAGCCAAATTTGAATCGGCACTAGTTGTGAGTGATCTATGATTGCTGTCATCATTGCGCCGGTGGTTGTTGTGGCATTTCTCACGGCGTATATTCACTTGTTAAGGTCTGCATACATGTACATGTATGTAGTTTCATGATTCAAGCGTCTCATAGTAGTTCTTTGGAAACTATACATTTGAATCAGCACTAGTAGTAGTAGTGAGTGATCCAAGAGTGCTGTCATCATGCGCCGGTGGTTGTTGCGGCATTTTCTCAGGGAGTATATAACACTTGTAAAGGTCTGCATGTATACATGTACATGAAGTTTAGGATTCAAGGGTCTCATAGCGGTTCTTTGTGAATTTATTTTTAGTGATGGCATTTCCCATGGAATATAGTGAGCTTCAATTCAAGTCATGGGGGAAGATGTGCAATTTTAGGCCTTGTTTATCAATGGACTCAAAGTGGCTCTGAATGAATGTTCTTGTATTTGTGACATTGCTTGCGGAGTTACATACATTGTAGTGAGATTTTCATCAGGGGAATTTGTTAGAATGCCTAGTTTATGGAGGCACTTTGTCTTTAGCCCGGTCACATATCAACGGATTGCGTAAACGGACGTCAAACGGAGAGCTAAATTTTCCATCCGTTCGTATGCGTTTCTTGTCCGTTCCTTGTCCGGTGATGTACGTTGTTCTATGTTTTGTACATAAAGCAATGGAGACGACTTTCATCATCGGATAATTTCATTTCGCAAATTTTCTATTCGTTGGGCATTCGTTAACGCTATCCGTTGATATCTGACCGGGCCATAAGTGAGTTGAATACTGTAGTCAGCATTCTCTACCAAAGCGTGCCCACAACTTGGCATGCATGTCTAAAAGAACCGATGCAATTTGTATAGTGCATTGGTTCTGTTAGTCATGTATGCCTAGTCGTAGGCATGCTTTGGTAGAGAATGCTGTATAGTGTAGAGAGTTTTACGTCAGTGTTAGATATGAAGAGACTCATAGTGGCTCTATGAGTATTTTTTAGTGGTGACATTTCTCGAGGAGTGACATCATGTTTACATGTATACTTGGCTTTTCATCAGCTACGCACAGGCCTCGTTTGTGTGTCACCTTTATTACTTTTTATTAATTTATTTTTAGTGGTGAAATTGCTTGTTGGACAAACTTCTTCTTCTTCTTCTTCTTCTTCTTCCAATTTCAGTACAGTTCTCTGGGTAGAGTATAGTTGTACATCTATAGATATTATTTTGTCACAGGTTATACGCAGGCCTACAAAGGCCTAGTTTATCAATGTTGTTTTACTTATTTTAAAATGATTTTATATTCTTTGTACATCAGTACACATTTTGACAATTGCTTGCAGGGGTAGATGTAGAAAGGTTGTGTTAATAATAATAATATGAACATTTATATAGCGCAGCTACTATAAATATATACTCTACTGCGCTTAAATAATTATTACATTATTATTACCCATGGTCATCAGGTACATTTCAAACCCAAACAATGATATTGCATACTTTCTCAACTCCCCGGGGAGCATACTAGCCGAGCTGCCACTGATGATGGCGCTAAGGCTAATTAACACCCGACCATGGTACCCATTTATACACCTGGGTAGAGAGCAGCAATTGTGGATTAATTGTCTTGCTGAAGGACAAACGCAGTGGGCCTACACAGGGTTCGAACTCGGGATCTCACGTTCGGAAAGCGCGCGCTCTACCAATCTTGCCACACCACGTCCACGTGTTTAAACTTAAAGAGACTTGAAAGCTCTCTACGGTGAATTATCTTTCTCCTCAATTATAGGTCCCTGCCTGCATTTAGAACGTATCTAGGGTAGTTTATGAAGTCAAGGGTCTAGAACGTCTAGTTTAAACTTAATCCAGATGGCTCTCCTGAAATTTATCTTTCTTTTTTTCTAGTATTCATGTTTATTGGATCGTGGTTGCTTTGAAAATTTATGCTATTCGGTGATATGACCGGGCCTTATGTGAGAGCCTTTCTTGTTTATGAAGGCACTGCTGCTCTCTCTGAGTTCACTTTCTACGAGTAGTCTTGTTGTTAGATCACGTCGGGTGCTGTGGGAATTGATGTGTTGAATGCTTTCATGCTTCGTCGCCACCCCAGAGCGTGGCCTGAAATTTGATAGCTTTTTGCAAACACAACTCTTTGATGCAAATGTGACCGCTTTGTTGTTGCGTTATTTGAACTGTATCTGTTTCAAGTGTTACATTACATGTACAGTATGTATTAGTTTGAATACATGTGTGTTGGAGTGAGTGCTCAGATCGTTTTGGCTAGTTGCAAGGGAGTAATCTTCCGAAATATCCCTTTGGATCTTTTCTTCTTTTACCAGACATTGCAGACCGTTGCAGAAAGAGTTGCAATCGATAGCAAAGTTGCAATTAAATACAAGTCAGAAAATATTCACATTTGAACCAATCAGATTTGCGCATTTAGTCACATGATCTGACTTACAATGAATTGCAACTTTACAATCGATTGCATCTCTCTCTGTAATAGGGCCCTTTTTTTATTAAAGACAATAAACAGGATCACTTGTTCTCAACGAGACTTCAGACTTCAGAGATTTAGAACTCTTAAAGGGAGTGAAGACACTTCTGGACATATAAAAAAAAGCTCCTTGGTGCGATGTGCCTTTAAATCTGCAGAATTTACATAGACATACAGCAGTGAGAAAGACGAGCCAATTTGAGCGATAAGGAGGATCAGAGTTTAGTTTTAAGCAGTTGTACAATTTAAACACAGGAAGTTTATCTTGTAACCATGGCGAGTGGAGGCGATCTCGGTATCCCATCAGGCCCTGAGACTATGGACCAGAATATGGATAGTTTGGAAGTACAAATCGCTCCAAAAAAACAAGGTACATTGTAGAGAAGTAGTACCGTATTTGCCAGTATAAAAAATTAAAAAAATCTGTGTATTAACCGCACCCACAACTTTAGGTTGTCATTTTAACCTGTTGCTTACGGGAACCGGGTGGGCTATGGGGATTTCAGAATCTCATAGTGAAGGGGTTAAGGAGAAAAACATTTTCTAGATGATCAAACTGTCCTGGGGATCAGTGTATCATAATTAAACTAAATATTCCTTTCTAAAAATAGTCTTTTCTCCCAAACTTTTGTAAACAAAATTACACAAAACAACACAAAGTACATACTTCTTTCTGATATGGAGTGAAACAACAGAAAATCCTATTAAGATTTTTTCCTGCACATAAATTGTCTCAAATGTATTGACCACACCCTCGTTTGTTTGTTTGTTTGTTTGTTTGTGTGTTGTTGTGTTTTTTTTGGGGGGGGGGGTACTTCTGTAAGGTGAGATTAATACACCAGCAAATAACACTGAATTTGTAATACGGTTGACATTTGCTTAGTATTAGAGCAACCAGGTACTGATTATAATATTCCATGTTTTTTACACAATGCATAAAATTAACCTTTTAAAATGTTACTTATTTCTTCTTCCGTGCCCTCATCAAGCCCGGCTCGTCCAATGAGAATACACCTCTCATCCTTAACTTTATTCAATCTATATGTATTTAAATATATCTTTTTTTAAAACTTTTTTAATGTTTCTTATTTCTTCTTCAGACAAACACGCTCTACTCAAGCCAGGCTCGTCCAATGAGAATGCACCTCTCCTGGTTTTATTCTTGAATTTATTCACAATCTGTTCAAGTACGTGTTTGTTAACTTTCAAAAATGTCTTTTATTATTATTATTATTTCTTCTTCTTCAGACAAACATGCCCTGATCAAGCCCGGCTCGTCCAAGGAGAATGCCCCGCTCCGGGAGATAGCGGCTCACCAGCATGACCTCATCTGCGGCTTCGATGGACTCCGCTTCATCGTCGTCACCTCCATCATCTTCGCCGTTGCCGTGACGATCGGCATGATCATCGCCATTGCCACTGGTCAAAAACAGGTGAGAAGCTATTTTTTCAATGTAGATTATATTTCCGAGGCCAGGACTTTGTTAACAAATTTGAGATTTTTATCAGCAGGGGTTTACTTTGATTAATTGATTGATTCTTTCATCCAAATCAGCATTTTATAATGTTACATTGATTCGCTGTTTAAATATCTAAGACTAAATGTATGTTCATTTATTAGAAGAAAAATAAATGGTTAGTCTAGATATTGAATGTATATTTGTGTGTGATATTAAAGTAATGATGAATTTAGTACATGTGTAAATGATATAATGACACATTTTATTTGCGCCTTACAAAGTTACACAGTTGTAAGTATAATTAAACATCAATTAGAAATTGGTGAAATATAGGTGGCCCAGTCGGGCAAGTAAAAACAAGATTGTTCAACTTTGAGTGGCCCGGAACCTAAATCTGGTGGCCCTATACAAAGAAAAACCTAACAATTTCTGTTAAATTTGGTTGCCCGAACGGGCCAATAGAATTTAGGATCAATGAAATTGGGTGGCCCAGAGCTAATTTTTAGTGGCCCCGGGCCAGCGGGCCTATGCTAATTTCGAGCACTGATACACATTTAGTCTAGATATTGAAAGTATATTTGTGTGCATGACATCAAAGTAATGATGAAGTTAGCAAATAATAATATAAGGAGGACACATTATCTTTGCACTAAACAAAGTTGTCAGTATAATTATACATGGGCAATTCCAAGCAAACATTGACATAACCACTGATTTTTCAAATTTGTTGTACCATAACAAATTTGGTATCAAATGAAAGCTAAAAGATTGAACTTTCCAAAAATGTATTTTGTTTTTGAAAAAAAAAATTGTAAACTATTATTTTATTGTTAATATATAGCATAAATTAATTTTCAGTTATTTGCACAAAACATTCAATTAAATATTAAGCATAAAAGAACTGCGAAAAGGAGTTTTCATAAAATTTTATTTCAGTGTTGATAGGATCATTGCTTATATTTTTCAGATAAATATCAATTTCGTCATTTTCGCTCTTCGTTCCGCTTCAGTGACTGTCTCATTTACAATCATTAATATGTCACGGCGTTACACTAAAAACAAAAATTGTAATATTTCTGGAAAAATATGAATGGGAATGAAATGATTTTTTGTTTTCTCTGTATTAGCCCATAGGGCTATAATATGCATGCTGAATAGCAGCATTATCTTTTACCACTTATTAATATAATCAATATCAATTTGGTCACGGCGTTACGTTTTGTGTAACACCTTGACGCTACCTACTGGATTCCCATTGACATAACACAGTAGACATAATCAAATAGTGTAAGATATTTTTTGTAGGTATGCTTGGGCATTGCTCATGCTATAATTATATGAATAGGGTCAGTTGATAATGTTTCCATCTCAAAGTTACCTGAGTCATGTATGTGTATGGGTTGTATGTCCGTCTGTCTGTATGTGCATCTGTACATCAGTGTTCTTTTTTTTGCAATATCTCAAGAATCGTTGGATGGATTTTGTTCAAACTTTGTACAATCCATGTATTTAGAAGTACGGATTATTGGATATGATTTTGGTCCATGAGGTCAAAGGTCAAAGGTCACATAGCTAACAAATATGCAAAAATTATATTATTATCAAGATAGTTTGAGAATCCTTGAAGGATAACATGATAATAATACTGGTATGCGTCCAGTGAAGTATATGACCTGATTAGGGAATGGGGTCATGGGAGGTCATAGGTCAACAGGTCAAAATATTGTTGTTGTTTTTTGTTCTCACAATTAAGTTCCAGAATCAATGTTAGAAAGAGTACTGTAGGTAAAAGACAATTTTCTGAAACTGTTTGGGGCACAGGTCAAAGGTCACTCGGATAATTACCCATTCAAAAACAAACATTTACTAACTCTGAAATCATGTTACATGAAACAAATCACTTGCAAATATGCACTGTGCAGACCAAAAATTAAACATTTGTATGTTATTTTGAGAAACAAGGTCAAAGGTCAGATGTCAAAGGTCTCATATTTCATTGTTACATTTAAGTATGTATTTTGGTTTTAATATTTGATGGTTCCATTAACTAACTTCTGAAATAGATAAGAATTTCAATTATGTCCTAAAAGATTTTTTGATCAATAGAGGGCGCTGTGCTGCAAATTTGTGTCATGCGGATGATCATTTAATAGCATCTTGGTTATATCACCCATTCATCTAGTTCTTTATTGATTCTGGATCACTACATTAAAATTATATCATATTATTCATCTCTTTAATATCTCCCATATATATAACATGTACAATTCAGAGGTCACGGCGTTACAGTCATGGCGTTACAGTGCATAGATACATTTATGATATCATATTTACTATGAGCATTGGATTTTTTCTACATTTTTATTTGGATGTTCTAGTTTGATGTCTAGTACAAAGAATCAATGTGACAAAAGTGCAAAATGTTCCTGTAGTTCACAGAGTTTACTTAGTTTCTTAGCATGTAAGAAACCCATGTCTTTTTGCCGTCTCAGCGTTACGGCAGATATTGATATTCATAATTAATAATTTATTGGGAATTTTGGTTTTCTTGCCTATTGTAAATTATTGGTAGGATAGTGGTTACAGATGCATATCAAAAGTTGGTTCTAGATATTTAGATTTTATGAGTTATTTGGACTTTCATTGTGAGAAACACCCTCTGACCGTCACGGCGTTTGCTTGGAATTGCCCACATCAATTCAAAATGGGTGAAATATAATTTGTATATATGATGTTAACAATCTGCATTTCTTTTATGCTTTTAATTCAACGTTGTATTTTTTATGTTTGTTTTTTTTTTTCCCCTGTTTTGTACGTGTGTCTAGATAGCTGGAGTCGCATGGCGCAATTGCTTCCGACATTGATGTTTGCTCTGGCGTAGGGGGTGACATACTAAGACTTGGCAATTCAAACGATTTACGTAGATACAGAAATCTAAATTTCTTTATAATTTTGTTCTCTATTTCACCATTGTATTATTTATCCTCGTTTATTGTCTGGATAGTTGGAGTCGCATGGCGCAGTTGCAACCGACGTCGATGTGTGCTCCGACATAGGGGGCGACATGCTGAGACGAGGCGGCCATGCCGTGGATGCAGCAGTCGCAGCCGCATTCTGCCTAGGCGTCGTGCACGGCCATTACTCAGGCCTGGGCGGGTAAGATTTTAACTCCTCAATTTGTTTGCACTAAAAGCCTTATTAAGTTTTTAACCTAGCACAACAACAAAAGTAAGTTGCCCCTTCCTAGACTATTCCCCATACTTACTTAAACAATATATTTTTAGAAATAATGCTTAGGCAAATGCATTTGTAATGTTATTGTATAATATGTGTAGACAATTTCCATCTTCAAGCATGCCAGTAGTGTTCAAAATATGTGAAGAATAACTTATAAATCTACTCATTAGGATGTCTTTGTTTCTTATGTTTATATATTTATTAATATTTCAACCTTTTTTCTGTTTTAAAGGGGTGGATTCATTCTCATAGGTAACCCGGTAACCAAGTCAGTATCTGGGTACAACTTTAGAGAAAGCGCCCCAGCTTCCAGCACCCCAGGAATGTTTGCCAATGATGCAAAAGCCGCTGTTCAGGTAAATACACATTTTTATGTTAGAATGATATCGTAAAATCAATTCAGCCACTAAAACAAATGGTAACTTTATCAATCAAAGCTGTTTTAAAAGTGCATGAACATACTAGACTTTGAAAGTTTCCAACTTCACCATCATCACCATGGTGGTCAACAACTCCAACAACTCCAACCTCATCCTCATCATCATCATCATCTTCATCATCATTATCATCGTCGCCGTCGTCATCATCATCATCATCAACGTTATCATCCGTCAGCATCGTCGTCATCATCATCATCATCAATGTTATCAAAAGGCATTGTCGTCATCGTTATCATCGTCATCATCATCGTCATCGGCATCATTATGTTATCACCATTACCATCATAACCACCACAATGTGTGACTTTTTTCATAATCATATATTTGTTTTGCTTCCTCTGCTCTTTTCCCCAGGGTGGTCTGGCGGTAGCTGTACCAGGAGAATTACTAGGT
The DNA here is from genome assembly GCA_037951105.1 of Echinarachnius parma. Lineage (NCBI taxonomy): Eukaryota > Metazoa > Echinodermata > Echinoidea > Clypeasteroida > Echinarachniidae > Echinarachnius > Echinarachnius parma. The sequence goes on from JBAMJV010007164.1 coordinate 12,734, forward strand.
TTAGAGACAGCGTGGAAGCAGTATGGAAAGTGAGTTTCTAGTGTTTTGACCGTTCAAAATATTCAAAATATTTGTTTTGATAAGAAGAAAGAGAGGAGTAATTGTTGAATATTTAACTATTAAAGCAAAAGTAATTAATTATTTACAAGTTAGAACCCATCCCCCTAGTTCATGTGCCAAGAGAAGTATTAGGTTTAGAGACGGCTTGGAAGCAGTATGGAAAGTGAGTTTTTAGCGATTTTTACTGTTAAAGGAAAGCTAAACCCTTAGTAATATATTTGTTTTAATAAGAAGAAAGAGAGGAGTAAATTGTTGAATATTAAACTAAGTAAAAGTAATTAAGAAGTATTTACAAGGTAGAAACCTTCCCCAATGGGGTTTTCTAGTTCATGTGCCAAGAGAAGGACTAGGTTTAGAGACAGCATGGAAGAAGTATGGAAAGGGACTTTCTAGTCTCAATTATCATCTGTTCAGGCCAATAACATAAAAACTTATGATTAATTTTAAAACTGATCAATTGATCGTACAATTAATCAGGGCCAGCTTTGTGGATACAGCATACTTGATGGTGAAGGATACTTCGACTTGACCCTTCTGTCTGGCACTGCTCGGGTTCCTCTTCTTCAATAGACTTCTGCAGTTTCGACTGTGCTGCATAGATCTGCAATCTTGTCCCATTGGTTGCGAACTTCACAATGATCGGGCAATGTAATGGGCGTCCCTGTTGATCCTTTTTTCCGCAATGACCGATTTTGTGTGATCAGTCGATGTTCCCAGGCACGATGACGACATCCAGCTCCTTGGAGAAGCTGCAATTGTCTGTGCACTCCCCCGTAGTCTCTTTGATCCTGTGGATGATGAGGCACTTTTGTCTGCCGCTAAATATTCTTGTACCAGGTGCTTGTCAGTGAAATCCAGAATATTGGCTTCAACAATGGGCAGAATGTCCAGCCATTCTTCGTGGTTTGCTTCGGTGACCACCATGGGTTGGAGTTGAGATGAACTTACGAGGCGATTTCCTTCCTGTCGGCATGTGTCTAGTTGATTGCCTCCCAACAGACTGGGCCGGATTATGTCGAGCGGCCGCGCTGGTTGATTTTACCGGGATAGGACCATGTGAGGTGTTTCGATAAGTGCGTTTATTTTCCAGAAGAAGATGAATGTCTATTCAAAATTATTGTTCATTTAAAATGAATGTCAGTGTGATACCAAGAGAATAATTCATAATTACTGGTTGATTACAAAGAAAATTTACTGCCTAAATCTGGCTTTTTAGCGAAATTATCACTTCAATCCCATCATGGCTTGTAGATCAGAACTCAGTTTGTTGTATGAAGTTCAAAGTTGCATAAAGTTTTGGAGCAATTTAGGATTAAGATTAGATAATTATCAATATTATTTTGTTATGTCCTTAACAGGCTTCCTTGGGCTGACTTGATAGAACCATCAATACAACTCGCTGAAGGCGGGTTCAGAGTTACACAGCAACTTGGTAGGTATTTGGTTTGTTTGTTTTTGTTTTTGTTTGTTTGTTTGCTTGCTTGTTTGTTTGTTTGTTTGTTTGTTTGTTTGTTTGTTTGTTTGTTTACTTGTTTGCTTGTTTGTTTGTTAACATAAAATGTATAAAATATGCACTTAGAAATGATGCTCAACATATTAGGCTTCATATATATAGTATGTTTTAAACAAGGTTCTACAAATTATTTATTTATTCTAATGTAATAGTGCTAATTTAAGTAAATTTTAATCTTCCTATATATTGGTTTGAATTTCTTTGTCTATTTTTGATTGTGTAAATGATTTGTTTTTTACCTTGATGTTTTATTGTGTTGAGGAGATATGCACAAATACAATAAAACAAACTATAGTTGTTGCATCATATGAAAGAAGAAGAAGCTGCTTTATGCTTTAGAATACTTCAGCTTTGTTTTTACACAACTATAATTATATCACCTATCACCTATCACCATCTGTCATGTTACAATGTGTAATGGCATTTTCAATCTTTTCTGCTTCTTTTCTAGCTAATGACATCTCCAAATTAACAGAGCAGGAACTTGCGTCGATGTCGCCAAACCTTCAAGATCTTTATCGGGATAGAAAAGCAAACGAGACTTTACGGAACCCATCTCTTGCCAATTTACTGAGGCAAATTGCAAATCAGGGATCGCAGGTGGTTTACAATGGAACTATCGCCCAGGAAATAGTTGATACAGTAAGTGAATCCTGTTATAGACCAAGACATGTTTTCAATGCAACACTTTTAGTCAGATGTTTAGTTTTGTATTTATTCATTTTTTTTAAGCAGTCTTCTATTTTGGGCGTAATGAAATATATCAGTCAAATTTTGAATAACATTTTACCAAAATTGTGACATCACAATAACTTGAAATATTTGAATTTGTACAATATAAAGTACAATATCAGTACAAGGTGAAGATGAGATGTATACCTGAAGTGCAATTTGTAGACAAGATTACCCTATTTTAGATTGTTGATTCATCCATCCATGCATTCATGTATTTATTCATGTATTTATTCATTCAGTCATTTGTTTATACGTTAATATTTGTATTTGTTCATTCATGCATCGATTGATTATCCATTGTTTGATTAAATAATTTTTTAATTCAATTAACTCGTAGGTAAACAGTAATAACGGTAACATGGCGTTGTCAGACCTCCAGAACTACATCACACTGCAAGCCACCCCCATCCAGTCTTCCCACAGCACCCACCAACTCTACGGCCTACCCGCCCCGAGCTCCGGGCCAGCCGTCCTGGCTGCATTGCACGTCAGTGACAGCCTCAATCTCACAGTGCCTGACTCAAACGCGACCCTCCAATCGCACCACATCATCGAGCTCGAAAAATTTGTCTCGGCGTCCGCGAGGGAACTTGGCGATCCGCTACAGAGTGTTTTAGTTACGAACTTGACGGCGACGATGCTTAGTGACGAATATGCAGCACGTGTTCATAGTTCTGTCAACGAAACGGGACCCTACGACTATCGGCGGTACTTTGAGGGGGGTGACATTTTCCAACCGCTGTATGCCACGGAGGCGGCGGGAATTATAACAGTCGCAGACAACAATAATAACCTTGTAGCTTTAGTTAGGTAATATATTTTGGTTTATCTGAATAGCTTTGATTTATCATGCTCTCATAATAGTAAGGCATATTGTGTTCATTTCACAAGGTAGAGTCTTATGTTTGTTTAATCCTGATAAAATAAATGAACTAAAATAGTTCTCAGTTTTACACTAGAATGTTGTATTTATGTTGTGGAGAATTTCGCATCTATCTTAACATCATATTAAACATTTTGCTCCGAACAAATTCCAATAATTTCAGACTTTACATATATATTCTGAAAGACAAATGAGTAGGGACAAAAACACTTGAGTGCAATTTAAAAAACGTTATAACATTTAAAGGGTACCACCACCCCAAAATAATATTCTTATAGATGAAAGTAATATCTTTAGTAGTCCATTCCATCAAGAAGTTCACAAAAAATATGTTTCCAGAAAAAAATATATAATTGGAAACTGCTTTACCATTCTAAAGCATGCGTTCATGGGTCTGCATGTACGAAGACTATTTTGTACAGAGCGAACGAATTGTCCGGGATTATATTTTCTCCAAACGTACGCATGAATAGCATTGGCGCACTCGCAAATGTTTGGCCCATACGGAACCAGGAAATAATAGTGGTTCTGTAAGTGGTGGTAATTAATTGCTTTGTTTATGAATTACACAACCCTTGCAAAATGTTGGGTATCTATTTGATATCACAAAACGGTACCAACACATATAATTATGTGGTGTTCTTTGCCTGGTGGTCCCCTTTAACTATAAACCCATACTTTGCACTTTTCCAAATCTGAATTCTTCTGTAAAGATGAAGCCAAATATGTTTGTTTTTCAATTGTCTTGTATACGTGTCTGTAAATCTTTCCTTATTCGTTTATCCTATTTATTTCATTTTGCCCTTCCTATATGCAGTTCAATAAACTCCCCCTTTGGGTGCGGTTTAATGACTCACGCGTGGGATTATACTCAACAATGCCATGAACAGCTTCGTTTATCCTATGTTTGCCTTTTCCCCTTCCTACATGCAGCTCAATAAACTCCCCCTTTGGGTCCGGTTTAATGACTCAGAGTGGGGTTATACTCAACAATGCCATGAACAGCTTCAACTGGGAGGGGAAGTCTCAGATTCCAGGAGTAAACGTTCCAATAGTAAGTTTTAATTTCTCTGTTGTCATTTATTGTGGATGCTTCAAATAGTCCATGCCATGCAATTTGTTTGTTTATTCATGCATGGCTTTAATTGTATCCCCCGAACCACTTCGGGGGATACTATGGATTTGGCCTCGTCGCGCCGCCGCCGCCGCCGCCGCCGCCGCGTCCGCCGCGTCCGCCGCAGAGATTTTCTTGTGAACGCTCTACCGGTCCGAGTTCTTGTCCGATCATTTTCTAATTTGGTATGAAGGTGTATTAAGGAAAGAGGATGAAGCCTATTGATTTTGGTGTGGGGCGGAGTCCTGGTTGCCATGGTAACCATGATATAAAGAAATAGTTAAGATTACCTTGTGAACGCTCTACAGGTCCGAGTTCTTGTCCGATCATTTTTTAATTTGGTATGAAGGTGTATTAAGGAAAGAGGATGAAGCCTATTGATTTTGGTGTGGGGCGGAGTCCTGGTTGCCATGGTAACCATGATATAAAGAAATAGTTAAGATTACCTTGTGAACGCTCTACAGGTCCGAGTTCTTGTCCGATCATTTTCTAATTTGGTATGAAGGTGTATTAAGGAAAGAGGATGAAGCCTATTGATTTTGGTGTGGGGCGGAGTCCTGGTTGCCATGGTAACCATGATATAAAGAAATAGTTAAGATTACCTTGTGAACGCTCTACAGGTCCGAGTTCTTGTCCGATCATTTTCTAATTTGGTATGAAGGTGTATTAAGGAAAGAGGATGAAGCCTATTGATTTTGGTGTGGGGCGGAGCCCTGGTTGCCATGGTAACCATGATATAAAGAAATAGTTAAGATTACCTTGTGAACGCTCTACAGGTCCGAGTTCTTGTCCGATCATTTTCTAATTTGGTATGAAGGTATATTAAGGAAAGAGGATGAAGCCTATTGATTTTGGTGTGGGGCGCGGTCCTGGTTGCCATGGTAACCATGATATAAAGAAATAGTTAATATTACCTTGTGAACGCTCTACAGGTCCGAGTTCTTGTCCGATCATTTTCTAATTTGGTATGAAGGTATATTAAGGAAAGAGGATGAAGCCTATTGATTTTGGTGTGGGGCGCGGTCCTGGTTGCCATGGTAACCATGATATAAATAAATAGTTAATATTACCTTGTGAACGCTCTACAGGTCCGAGTTCTTGTCTGATCATTTTCTAATTTGGTATGAAGGTGTCTTAAGGAAAGAGGATGAAGCCTTTAGATTTTGGTGTGGGGCGGAGTCCTGGTTGCCATGGTAACCATGATATAAAGAAATAGTTCAGATTACCTTGTGAACGCTCTACAGGTCCGAGTTCTTGTCCGATCATTTTCTAATTTGGTATGAAGGTGTCTTAAGGAAAGAGGATGAAGCCTATTGATTTTGGTGTGGGGCGGAGTCCTGGTTGCCATGGTAACCATGATATAAAGAAATAGTTAAGATTACCTTGTGAACGCTCTACAGGTCCGAGTTCTTGTCCGATCATTTTCTAATTTGGTATGAAGGTGTATTAAGGAAAGAGGATGAAGCCTTTTGATTTTGGTGTGGGGCGGAGTCCTGTTTGCCATGGTAACCATGATATAAAGAAATAGTTAAGATTACCTTGTGACCGCTCTACAGGTCCGAGTTCTTGTCCGATTATTTTCTTATTTGGTATGAAGTAGGCTTGGGCGGTTCTGCCCCAGCTTGGAGTCGATTCTGATTCCATACCCATGTCTCGGTTCCGAGAAGAATCGGTTCTGAGATCGTATAGCGTACATGTACACATAACTCATACAATCACACAATCAGCTCTGTGTATGTGAGAAGGTAACTCGCCGGATCGCCTACCGCGCTGGCGATCCAGTTCTAACAAAAATTGTTATATGCCAATATTAATGAGCTCCGCAAGTTAGCAAAGGCCTCGCCGCTGACGCGGCTCAGTCCAGCGATCACTGCTGTAAGCGCACATCGCCTTGTCTATTAATCAGACCCTGCTCGGAGGACAAACAGCGCGCGAGGCCTTGCCCAAAGGCTACTGCCAGCCTAGTAGAACAACGTACACCACCAAACTTGTTCAGTTCACAATATTACAACCCACAAAAGTGCAATGCAATTGGTTCGGGGGATACATGTGCTCGGCTGCGCGACCCGCCGAGCGCGCAATTTCTAGTTTAGGATGAGACCAATATATAGCCTGTATATCCTGATAAAACAGTATTCTATATTAAAAACGTTGTTTTTTTACTGTGCAAACACTAGTAATTGTGTGGTGAAATTCTTTAACAATATTCGCTTTTGTATCAAGTGTAAATCTTATTGTACTCTGTCCCAAACAGTAATATATTCCACATTATTACATCATTATACTGCTTTGTAACAAAATGCTATGTACATGTATTTGCTGGTGAAGTAAAGATAAGTATCATCAATTATATATTGTTTATTGTGAAGTAACAATATTCATCATGAATAATATAATTTGTTTTTTCCACCCCAGGCAAATTCCATAGCACCGGGAAGGAGACCAATGTCCAATATGTCTCCCATCATCGCATGGAATACCAACAACCTGTGCATGAGCCGCGTTGCCATGGGTACCGTCGACCGTGGGTCCGTCCAAGCCGCAGCCATGGGCGCCGCCGCTAACCTTTTGTCTTTCAACTATACGCTGGCCGATTCCGTGGAGAGGAGAACAAGGATACTACCGTCGCTCTATGAAAATTTAGTAGAGGTCGAAGGTGAGAATATTTTAATTTTTGATTAAAATGTTGATGCATCATCGAATTTGAGTAAATGAATAGAATGTGAGAACATTTAGGAGGAAGAATTTTAATTATTTTTCTCTCATGTCCTTCATCATAATGATGCTGTCATGGGTCTAAAGTAATGTCTAGGTTGAGATCATGATTGTAGGTGTTTATTTTTCACTTTATTAAATGATATTTATCAGCTTTTCTACAGATTGCTTTACTTTTAGTAAGAAGTTGAAGAAGGGTTATAGTGTCACTGAAATTTTGTGGAGTTTGCAAACAAAGTCAATATCTTAAAAGTTGTTATTTCTCATTTCCTGTATTGTCTTTTCACTGACAGTTGTGCTTTCTTCATAAGTCATTAAAGAGCGAAAGGCAGTGGGTCATATTTTGGGGAAATAAGCATTGAATAATTGCATTCAAGGTGCTGGTTTGCCATTAGCAATAACAAGGTCAATCTTTATTATTTCTCCTTTAATTTCATCCGACAGATGGCCTTAGTTCCGAAGTCATAGAAGGGCTTAAAGCGCTGGGTCACAACGTCGAGGTCTGGAAAACGAGTCTCGGAGTCGTCAATGCAGCATCGGAGAAAAAAGACTTCATATCAGCTCAATCAGACACCAGACGGCTTGGTGCCAAACCAGATGTCTTTTAGTCAAGTTACGTGTCTACTTCCACAAGAAAGTGTCTAGAAGCAAAGACAGGTGTCTACAAAATGAAATGGACATTAACTAGCACAGCTATCCTAGGTTGTTAATGATGCGTTTGAGAGAAGAGATATGATCTTTGCTCAATCAGACATCAGACGGCTTGATGCAGATCCAAATGTCTGTTAGTCAAGTTAAGTGTCTACTTCCACAAGAAAGTGTCTACAAGCAAAAACAGGCATCTACTATATGAAATGGACATTTACTAACAGTTGTCAAAGCACCGTCAGAGAGAAAAGACACATTTTCTCGGCTCAGTCAGACAGCAAAAGGATTGATGCAGAAGCAAATGTCTATTAGTCAAGTTACCTGTCTACCTCGACAAGGAAGCGTCTACCAGTAGAGGCGTCTCCTGTATGAAATGGACATTAGCTGAGTTTTCAATACAGCATCTGAGAAAAAAGCTGGCATCTAAACTCAATCAGACAACAGAAGGTTTGATGCAAACCCAGATGTCTATTAGTCAAGTTATGTGTCTACTTCCACAAGAAAGTGTCTACAAGCAAAGACAGGTGTCTGCTATATGAAATGGACATTAACTAGCACAACTATCCTAAGTTGTCGGTGCAGCACCAGAGAAAAGGGATGTCATCTCAGCTAAATCAGACAGCAGAAGGCTTGATGCAAAACCAGATGTCTATTAGTCAAGTTGTGTGTCTACTAAGTGTCTACAAGCACAGCCAGGTTCTTCTTTATGAAATGGACATTTACTAACGCGAGTTGTCAAAGCATCGTCAGAGAGAAAAGACACCTTCTCGGGTCGGTCAGACAGCAAAAGGATTGATGCAGAAGCAAATGTCTATTAGTCAAGTTACGTGTCTACTTCGACAAGGAAGTGTCTAACAGTAGAAGCATCTCCTGTATGAAATGGACATGAATTAGCACAACTATACTGAGTTGTCAATACAGCATCTGAGAAAAAAGCTGGCATCTAAAGGTTTGAAAGTTTTAATGCAAATCCGGATGACTATTAGTCAAGTTGTGTGTCTAAGTTAACAAGAAAATGTCTACAAGCAAAGATGGGTGTCTACAATATGAAATGGACATTAACTAGCACAGCTATCCCAAGTTGTGAATGATGGGTTTAAATGAAAAAGACGGGTGTATACCAACACAAACAGAGCGTCTACAGGCAGTTGTCTAAGCGATTGCTTTCTAAGCAACCGGTAGGTCAGGAATTGCTGGCTTGCCTGACATTGTTTAAAACCATTACAAATGGCAATGAATAGCTGTGACGTCACACTTCACAATCAAGCAAGCTTCTACTAGCTAGCACAGTAAAAGGTCTACTGCACATGTACTAGGACAATAGACGCCAATACGTCCATTGGCGAGATTCGATCTAATGAATGTCCTCTACATCTGCTTTCAAACTTGCCGCCCACTTGTATCCTGTTGTATAGAGCAATGTTTGTTAGCTATGTAACAAAATATATACACAAAAAAAAAGCAAGAGAGAAGTATGCCACGTAGCCGGCAGTTCCATTTAAAGCAGATTAATAATGATTACAATGTGAAATACCAAAGAGGAATTATCTAGGAATTTCATGTGAACATTAGTGTGGAAGTTAATTTAAGAGTAGTCTTTTGTCTTAATATACATGTAGGTATATTTTGCATATTGTCATATATTGTATATTGGTGGCAAAGGTGTACAGTACAGAAATTATGGCTAACATTTCATTCTGCATTATCAGTCAAATGTGCTGAAGTCTAATCCATTATTAAGACTGCAGATTAAACTTCAACCGAGGCAAATGATGACTTCCGAGGGTCAAAAAAATAATAAATATGATAATGGCCTATATAGTCCTACACCGTTTCTCCTTCTATTTCCTATCCGAACACAATGTGGCGAAACGTTCAGTATCTATTCAGTAAATATTGAAGTTCTATGTCGTTTTGTTTCACGCGAAATGGAGCTGAATTAAAAGTATCCTAATAGTTCATTCCGAACTTGGTCCACATCATTGCTAGTACATTCCGGATAGGAAACGGAATGAGAAACAGTGCAGTGGAACTAGGCCATCAGTAATAATAATAATAATGTTTTGATTTATATAGCGCCTAATATGATTGATAATCATCTCTAAGCGCTTTACAATGATAATAATATTACCCCCGGTCATAGGATACAATGCAAACCAGCGCACATCGTGTGCACCATCTCCACTCCCTGGGGAGCATTCCTTCCAAGCGGCTCGTGGGCATTGAGAAGATCGTTCACATAAAGGGCACGGAATTAACCTTCAGCTTAGATAATATTTAATTTAGGAAGTATATTGCTTATATATACTGCAACTAAATCGTAAAGTATTTTATGCGAGTTCAACTGGGCAAGTCTGGCTGTATAAATGGAAAAATCAAATTCAATTTAACTGAAAAAATGCCATATATTGTATGTGTGCAATTGCAAGAACTTGGCATGATTCAAGTAAAAATGTGCAAACTCTTCTTGAATACTGGAAATAAACAGTGAACTCGTGTGTAACTAAAACTTTTATATTCTGTTTGTGTGCATGTACTACTCAAGGGAATTTTACAGGGTTATGTCAAAATTACAAACTCTTTATTATTAGTACTATATTTATTATTATTATTGTTATTATTATTATTATTATTATTATTAATATAGCATGGATGTCTACCTCTGCATAGAATATATCTAGTTATATATATGTTTTGAGAAATTATATATCCATGTGCAATACAAAATTATCAAACTCTTTCTTTCAGTTTGAAATTGCATTCACTTTCAATATTATACTTATTATTTCGGGTACTCATTCTAAATTTCAAATTGTACTCATTCCAAATTTCATATTGAATTTAGAAATATATATTTGTGTTATTGCTGCACCCATATATGTAGAGGTGAAACTCGACGGGAAAATGATTATATTTTTGAGTGCTACTTTCCAAGCTTGCCAGCAATTTAGAAGTACTCTGTTAAAATGTATATTGTTTCAAACAGAGAGAGACTGACCAGAAATATATCGTACAAATGAAAAATGAACAACGAAATTGGGTTTCCCCGGGATTCGTACCAGATACCTCTGGGTTGCTAGACCAGGGCCAAGGGGCCCGATTACGGACCAGCGAAATTTACCATGGCAATTAGCATCATTGGCTCTAACTCATCGATGTCAATATGCTAGAATAACATACAAATCAACAGAACGTAGCAGAGCACACATACTGCCCTTTACTCATTCAACCGTAAATGATTTCACAAGCATATCTAGAGATCAGTGGAACTAGGGCTGGTCCTGGGTTATGATCGTGCTCTCGGCCACAGTGCTCTACCAGCTGAGCTATAGAAAATCCTGATGCTGTGTTCGTCCCTGAAGCCACATTTTCTTTGCTCATTTTTTACAAATTATATTGCGTTGAAAACTTTGTAAGAGGGGCTAAAATGCACTCCATGTCCTCTTGGTCACTGGTGATGTAGAATATAAGAAATTATAATTAAAAAGTCATAATTTAATCTTTTATTATATATACATTCATTAGATCTCAAGAAATATAAAATGTGCTTTCTTTTTTTATTTCTAAGTTCTATTATGATTGTTTTTGATATTGTGTAATTATACTCACATTTTCATGTTTTGTTTGTTAGTTTTTTACAATATACTTTTAGAACATGAATTGATTTTGAAATTTAATTTACAGTCACCATTTTCTATGACCCTATTTTAAAACTCTTTATTTGCATGTTAAAATAAGCATATTCAGAAGATATCAAATTTTTGGTGAAAAAAACGTTACCAAAATTATTTCAATTGGTGTTTTTTTCCCAATTAAACAAAATTATTTTACAGTGAACTCCTTCATTAATGTTCTTGTTTTCATCACTTTGCTCACTATTTCTGCGTTTATTGTAAAAAAAGAAATGTGGAATTTGGACTCTTCTGTAATACAAACTACAACATATAATTTGTATTAAGGAATAGCTGTCCTGACTATTGTTTTTTGGACACGTGATTCTGTAAAAAAAAAAAAAAAAATGATATTAATTCATTGTAAAACTGCAAGTAGGAATCAATTATTCATAATAAGTATTCACTTCATATGATGAATTTTTATTAAAAAGGACTTTTACTTATTGGAGTAAGTATGCGTATAATTAGATAATCCTTATTGATGAATATCTGTGCACACAAGTCTTTTTAAAATGATAACCTTTACTAGGTAGCAAACATTTGTATTGCCTCATTACAAAGCTGCCAGCAGGACATTAATTATCCATAATAAGTATTCACTTCATAAATATTGATGAATTTCGGACAAGTAGGGCACTTTGATAAAGAGAACATTATTAGTGTTTGTACTTATTGGATTAAGTATTCATGAAATTAAAACAATGACTCCAACAAATTTGCTTGTTACTACTAGGTCATTTTGTTTGAATGACCTCATTGCAAAGCTGCCAGCAGGACATTCATTATCCATAATAAGTATTCACTTCATAAATATGATGAATATCTGAGAAGTAGGGCAATTTGATAAAGAGAACATTAGTGGTGGTGCTTATTGGATTAAAGGGTATCACCACCCACAAATAATATTCTAATAAATGAAAGTAAACATCTTTAGTAGTCCATTCCATCAACAAGTTTAGAAAAATATGTTTCCAGAAAAAAATATATAATTGGAAAATGCATCCCCTTTAAGTATTCATCAAATTAAAACAACATATTTGACCCCACAAAATGTGCTTTTTACTACAAGGTATTGTTTTGTTGTTGATTACCTCATTGCAAAATAGCTGAAAGTAGGGAACTACTTATCCGTGGTTATAACTTAATAAGTATTCATTTCATATCATGCATTTCTGACAAGAGATGCATTATGATACAGAGCTAGAACATTTGTGTTGATAGTTATTAGATAAAGTATTTATCAATTTGCTAAACATTTGATGATATTTGTGTACACATCTAGGCTAGAGTGGCATAGATTTGTTAGTTTTTTGTATGTGATGGAATTGTCAGTTGTACTGTTGGGTATACAGTCTGGTTTTAATACAATTTTTAGTATTTCACAGTTTGTAGTCAGAAAATATTCTTTTGCAATCTCTTTAGACCAATTCCTTTTGTTTTCTGCTTCCTGTTGGACAGGACCCCCCCCCCCCCCCCCTCCCTACTGTAGCATGTACCCACCATATGTTCAGAATTCAAACGGTTTTATGCACAAAAAAACGATAAAGCCATTTTTACCAATTTTAGCTAATTGCAATGAAACCTGCCAAAAATGGTTAAATAATAAGGAAATCAGTGATACCTTTAGTCATAACTTTACAAATATACCTTGATAAGCAAAGACTAAGGTATCATTTTTTTATAATATTACTGACATAACTTTGTAAAATGGCTTCATCGTTTTTTTGCACATAAGCCCTTCATTTATTCTTTCTAGAGTTGGATGCTTAATCATTCCATTGTGACCATTTGAGATTTTATTTGAGAAATTACATAAATGTATGTTTATATTCAAAGAACGTTTAACATAATGTGGAATTATTTTATTATATTGTTCAATATATGTGGAGGAAGTGAGAAATTAATAAATAATGATGATATGAATTCATGATTTAATTATATTTGTCTCATTAGATTTTTAGCTTGTCTAGATGGGTTGTGCATTTTGCATTATTTTGAACGTAGATAATCATGATGAATGATAGTGATAATGATGATAAGGATTGGTGACGATGATTGTAATAATGATGGTGATGATGATAATGATGAAGACCTTGATGACAGTGATGATAAGGATGGTGAGGATGGTGATTATGATGATAATTATATAAATGTATTTTGTGGTAATGGAAAGCAAACTTTAACTTTATGACAATGATGATGATCATGGTCATGATGACGTTTGTAATGATGATGACGACGATGATGACAATTATTATGAAGACGACGATGATGACAATGATTGTAGTGATGATGTTTGATAACTATCGGATTATGACAAAAATTATGATTATATCGATAACAAGGATAATGATGACTGGTGATCTGGTGGTGATGGTGATGGTGATGATGATTATCATTCAAGGAAAATAATAATATCAGAGAATGCTGAGGCACTGCCCCTGCAGCAGATGATGAGGGTGATTGTTGTGAAGATGGATAGTGATGTACTGATGTTGATGACAACGATAGCGATGTTGATGACAATGCATGGTGCTAATCATATGATTCGTTCATGATGGATACTCATAAGCAGCTCATTTCTTTTCTTTCTTTATGAGAGTTGTTCAGCAAATTACCAAGGGAAAATAAACAAAATACGGTGAAAACATCATCTGCAAAGGGCCAATTTGATCGCATTATATTACTGAAAAGATAATTGTGTATATTACAGGGGCGTCGATCCTGGGGGGGCAGGGGGGGCGGTCGCCCCCCCAATGAAAATATTGGGGGGGCGAACATATCATTTCGCCCCCCCCCCCCCCAATAATTCCGAAAATGAGGAAGAAAAAAATCAAGTGATATAATGCCAAAGAGGGGAAAGACACATTTATCAATAATTAATCTCTTTTTTGCTGTGCGCTTCGCGCGCATACAGTTTATCATATTGCAAGTTTCATTTGGATTGCGGGAACTCACATGTGTTGGGCAGTGTAATTTCTCAAACGAAGTTAATTATACCCTCATCACCGTCACAGAAAATAAAATAATCTGAAATATATCTTTCAGTCAATTCGGTCCATATGCGCTGAACGCAAATTATATTGGAATATTATCATGTCCCCCCACATTTGAAAGTGGTGAAGATTGTCCCCCTCCCTTTGTCATTATGTATGTTTGGTTCCATACTTTCATCTTTAAATCTGAAATATATCTTTCAGTCAATTCGGTCCATATGCGCTGAACGCAAAGCATATTGGAATATTATCATGTCCCCCCACATTTGAAAGGAGTGAAGATTGTCCCCCTCCCTTTGTCATTATGTAAGTTTGGTTCCATACTTATATACTTCATATTACGTGAAATTCTGTCTCAGGAGTGCACCAAATCGTACAATTTCACGCCCAAAAATACAAAAGCTCCCGTACTGTGGGAGGGGGACACCCCCTCCCACACCCTCCCCCGCTCGGTCGCTTCGCTTCCTCGCAATATCATCCCTCCAGTTTTGAAAAGTCTTTGACGCTCTTGCTTAGTTTCATGGGAGCCCAATGCCCTAGACTATATCGATGGCTCTATAGTATACAGGATCACGTGGATCCATCTCATGCAAGGCTCAATCTTGTCCTCGCTTTGCCCTTTAAAAATACATTACGAGTATAGGTTCACTACTTTATACAATTTTTACACCCATGATAGGAGTTGCAAATGTCTGAAATCTAAAAGCTTCCGGGGGCTCCGCCCCCTGGACCCCCATTATTGCCCCACAATGTGGGTGCCCCCTCAAAAAAAATCTTCGAGCCATCAAGCCACTTTTAATGAGCGCATAATACAACTTTCGGGCATGACAAAAAAAAGGGCTTTGAGCTCAGTGGTCACTCTGGAAAATTTTTCAAATCTCGCCCCCCCAATATCAAAAACGGATCGACGCCCCTGGTATATTATTGTTATGTTTATATATTTTAGAAAATGATAAAACCAGCTCTGTGATGAAAAGGGGAATAGCGCCATCTGTGATCGATCTGTGTATATTGTGTAACTTCGGAACCGGTGTCGTTGTGTTGTGTAATTGTAGCGCTATATTTGCTGCGCGTGCTGCATTGATATTGCACGTATAAATTTACAGTAGCGAACTCCTCAAAGTAAAGATGGCACTTTCGAGTCGAGCAACGTCCGTCCTTCGATCTGGACTAGGTAAGCTACCTGTTTTTAACAATTTTTATAATTTCCCAAATGATACTTTGTAGGTAACAAGTTGATGATCAATTTGTGCATTCTGATTGTATTCTTAATTCGCGATTTAGGGGTGAAAATGAAAGATATGCCGTAGTACTAATATGCCGTCATTGGCATTGGTTGACAGTTGGTTGAGTGAGCTTGAGTTTGTTGTTGACTGGAAATAAAGTGCAGTGACAGGAATGGAAATGGATTATTCTGAGAGGGATGTAACTAAGTTCACGTAATGTCATGACTGAATTGTGAAGCTGATCATGCTGATGTTAGTCTTAAGTATTTACATTTTACCGCCGCAGCTCTGGCAGCCTCTGCGCGTTTGTTCCTTCAATCATGTGCGCACAACCGAACGATATACGCACAAAACCTAGATCTAAAAGTAAAACCAAAGTCAAAGGCCAAAGCAACTGCGTGCTACGCTTATTTTGGAACCAAGCAGGAGGAAAGTGGACATAATGTGACCAAAATTGCTGATTGTCATTTTTAGAGTTTAAATTTCCTTTTTAATCTGAATTACATTTTGATTTACTAGACTAATCATCGGGGCCGGAAAACCACCCAAACCCCCGATCTAAATTTCTAGACAACAAGTCTGAAGAACAACGGAAACTGAGACTACAGAAAGTGAAAAAAATCTGAGTGAAGCCACATCTACAAAGTAAATGGTTCACTCAGGTGAACCATTTACACGCAATATATGCTAATCCGCTGGAGATAACAATACCGGCCATTCGTACACTGTTGCGTTCAACGGTTGAACGCTGTGTTTTAGGACGCATCGGTAAGAAAAACGGACGGGAAATAATCATTTTATTTATACATTTTGCAGTCTTCAAAACAACAAAGTCAGTAATTATTATCAAAGTATATGAATTGTGGATCACATAAACGAAAGTTTGTTTGCATTTGCTGGTAAATTGAGGGAGAAATCAGCCGACAAAAATTTTTGTTTCCGTTGGATAGTGCAGCGGGCGGAAGAAGTTGATCTCCGCACAACGCTATTGTAATTAACCTATGTGTGAGTGAAGCCATGGCGGTAAAGTGTAATTTATGATTTATCTTTAAAAATTGTATAGTCTAAATACATCCCATACCATGGTCGCCATAAATCATAAGTGAGAGTATCTATAAACAGCGGTGTGCCTGGTTAGGTTAAAGTGAGAGTAAATGTCGCTAAGAGTAACAGTAACAGCCTAACAAACACTCTTATGAACCGACAATGACAATGATTTTTAAATCACTTTGAATAAAACTGAAGATGATGTTGTCAAAGATAGCTCAAATTCTCACATATTTATTAAAACAGACCCTCGAGGGATATGTAACATAATCAAGAGTGACTGGATAGATGAATATTTTTGTTTCTTTTTTGTTCCCCATTTTGTAGGACGGCTACAGACACAAACAACATGCAGTCTTGCTACCTCCGCTAGACACAATGCAAGTGCAGATAAAGTGAGTCTGCAGAAGTTACTCATCAATTATTTTTGTAATTAATAAAAGGTCCCTTCTCTCTGATTAAAATAATGTTTCCTTTATTTTATGCATTTATGTAGCTATATGTGTAAGTGTTGTAGTTTACTATGGTTTTTGTTAAGAGGATAGTTGTTATTATATTCCATATACTAAGAATCTTGCTCTACGATTGGTCAAAAGTTAATCACGTGATGAAGCATAGTTTCGCCCATCATTGATGGGAGAAGAAAACTTCGTTACACTCTGTAGATATCTTTGGTGAAAGTGTGTTGCACTCACTAGATAAAAAGTACTATCTAGTGAGTGCAACGCACTTTCACTGCGGTTGCATTGACTTGACTGTGGAGCTCGTGTGTGGCTAGTCAAATTCCGTACCCAAATGATGTGGCGGGGTTCTCTATGCGCGCGAATTACAAATTTAATTGTATTCGTTGTGCATACAGTACACGTAAGTAGCATGCACACTGTTCAAGCTCATACGCTATGCATGCACTGTGTATGCACACGTATCGTGCATATTAGTACACGGTTAGGTTTGCTGCGTTGTTATTGTTTAATTGCTTGTTCTGTTGTTCAACGTAAGATTTGAGTTCTAACGGAGCTGAAATGGAACTTTTTTTGCTTGAGAGTGAAAGTAAAGTGTTCCAAGATTATTGCGAATGCTGGAAACAACATACACATTGGAAATTGGAATAACATTGATGTTGGTAAGTAGATCAAACCTAGTACTAGTAGTAGTAGTAGTAACATAGTAACAGCTGTAATTAAGACTTGCGTTAGACTAGGCCTGCTTATAGACTAGATCTACCGTTCGATGTGGAATATAAAGCAAATAATCACCTTTTGGTTTCAGGTGATGGCAAACTATCACTTCCTCGGCGATCTGAATGTATACGCTATCTTTCCTCGCTTCGGAAAGATAGCTACATCCAGATCGCCTTGGAAGTGATAGATTGTCCCATCACCTTCACCAACGGTAATTATTTGCTTATTATTCACACTCTGAATGAAGGCAATCTAAATTTAGTTATGACTGTCTAATGTCTATCAGTATGTATAATTGAATATAGTGATCATCTTTTTAAATAAGACCCATGAAGGTTTAAAACATAATTTGGTAGAAAGTACATTATCAAATAATTGTATTTCTCACCCACCCACCCCCCCCCCCCCCCCCCCCCCCCAAAAAAAAAATAAAAAAAATAAATTGGTGATTGGTAGAGAAAAAATGAGTTGGAAAGCATTAAGATACTAGTAGTATATTGATTGCCATAGATTTTTGACTTGTGAAATGTTGGCATATGAAAGACAAATCATACATACAACAAATGAAATATGTTTGTAAACATTTTTTGTTAACTCAAGTGACACTTTACCTGTCGAGTTCCGTAGAACATAAATAGAATATTTCATATTTTACCTTTACTGCTTTTTATCTAAATTGAAAAGAAAACTTTATTTGAATTATCTCCTATTTATCGTTCTTTTCCCCCACTTTAATACAGAATGAACCACTAAAGGATGAAGACAGGATTTTCACCAACCTGTACGGAAGGCACGACTGGAAGCTGCAGGGAGCCCAATCTAGGGTAAGTCTTTTTGGAATGAAACAGGATTTTGTTCATGTTAAGTCGCTATTAAACACAATCCTGTTTCTAAAAGTTCAGCAGCCATGAACTTCTGAAAATGGAAAGAAAATACTAATTTACTGATGATTTTAAACAGGATTTTCACCGACCCCTACGGAAGGCATGACTGGAAGCTGAAGGGAGCCCGATCTAGGGTAAAGCTCTTAGAGATGAAGTAGTGCAGAAACCTTCTGTTCACATGCAAAATCTAATAGGGAACAGTTAAAACATTAAACACGTAAGAAAAGAATGTAACACTGATGAATACGGCATGTTCATCTATCTGTTTGGTTCATATGACTTGAAGTTGAAGGGAGTCTAATCTAGAGAGTAATTGAAAGAAAACGTGGTAGAGGTCGTCCCACCAATATCTTGGACTGATGATATAAAGATGGTGTCTGGAGAAGGATTGAAGGGTGCAACACACTTGGCAGAAGATACGAGTCGCATGGCGTGCTCTGGTGAAGACCACAGCAGCGCTCTGCAGCACCACCTGAACTTGATGATGATGATGATGATGATTTAACAATGTTTTGCCTAATTTACTGTGTGATTGAAACCAAACCATGGAGATACTGGTCCCTGAAAGAGATACATAACTGTTATTTGGGTTAGGGTAACAACTTTTAATATGAAACCATTATTACAACTCAAGATAAACTTATTGTAAATGTCATGTTCCACCGTTTCATAACTCCAGGGCGACTGGTACAAGACCAAGGAGATACTGGTGAAGGGCCATGACTGGATCCTGAAAGAGATCAGGGACTCTGGTCTACGTGGGCGTGGTGGAGCAGGGTTCCCCACCGGCATGAAATGGGGCTTCATGAACAAACCCTCAGATGGAAGGTGAGATCAGAAACAAAGTTCCTTTTTGTTCATTATTTTGTGTTTCATTGTATGTTAACCCATCGCCTATGGGAACCAGGTGGTTCTTGTATTAACTTTAGACTGAGATGGCAAAATCTATTAGGGAATCTAGCTAATGACTCTTGTTGAATTAGTTATTTGGATGTAACATTTGGGCCATACTGAAAACTAAGATTAAGGTAAGAGTAGGTTTATTTATATATGATTGAATGCTTATTTGTTGGGTAGGTGGTATGCAATTAAAGTTAACTTGTTGTTCAACTGAGTTCATAACTGGATCCTGAAAGAGATCAGAGACTCTGGTCTACGTGGGCGTGGTGGAGCTGGGTTCCCCACCGGCATGAAATGGGGCTTCATGAACAAAGCCTCAGATGGAAGGTGAGATAATACATTTCTTTATTACGGTCTATACTTAATAAAGTATAGACCACTGAAGACGGATAGTCAACCTATTCGAAACGTCGAGTCCCTCCTACCATCCACCCTCTCCTCGCAATACCAACAGTCCTTTCTAGGACTATCAACAGTCCTTTCTAGGACTACCAACTGTCCTTTTTAGGACTCTCCTAGAAAGAATACCAACAGTCTTTTTCAGGACTATCCCAACAGTCCTTTCTAGGACTACCAACAGTCCTTTCTAGGACTACCAATTGTCCTTTTTAGGACTCTCCTAGAAAGAATACCAACAGTCTTTTTCAGGACTATCCCAACAGTCCTTTATAGGACTACCAACAGTCCTTTCTAGGACTATCAACAGTCCTTTCTAGGACTACCAACAGTTCTTTTTAGAACTCTCCTAGAAAGAATACCAACAGTTCTTTTCAGAACTACACCAACAGTCCTTTCTAGGACTACCATAGTCCTTTTCAGGGCTTACCAATCCACCCATCTCACATGGTGTACCCGTAAACCACACGTATTAGGTCTATACTTGTGTGTTTGATTTGTGTATGGTATGTGATCGGAGTAACTTTGATGTGGCATGACATGGCTGCCATGTAATTCTTTTCTGTTTTTGTAATCAGACCCAAGAACCTGGTTTTAAATGAGGATGAGTTAGCCCGGCACCTGCAAAATCCGAAAGAACATGTCTCGGTTTAGGCAAGGAAAAGGAAACTGAATTTGTAATCAGCCATTTTAGAGTGGTTTGATAATATCATAAAACTTTCAAAACATCAGATAAATGTCTTTTCTGTTTTTGTTGTCATACGAAGACAGAGAGAACATGATTCAGTTAGGCAAAGTCAATGAAACTGAGTTTCATTATTGTTTCTTCTGTTGTTTTTTTTGTCACCAGACCCAAGTACCTGGTTGTGAATGCTGACGAGGGTGAACCAGGCACCTGTAAGGACAGGGAGATCATGAGACACGACCCTCACAAGCTGGTAGAGGGGTGCTTGGTGGCTGGACGTGCCATGGGCGCCAGGGCAGGTAGGAAAAGATGGTGGTGGTATTATAATGATGATGATGATAAGGATGATGATGAAGGTGATGAAAATAATGTTGAGGGTGATAATTAAGATGTCAGTGATGAAGATTATGATTAGAATGTTGATGATGATGCCAATAATCGTGGTAATGATGACCATGTTGATGACGACAAACTTAAAAAGGATTATGGGGAAGATGTATCAGATGAATACTTTGTGGTTGGGATTAGGATAACAATAGAGTGGTGAAGTGTGACGTCATAAAAAATCTATTTTTAGAATTTTCAAATTTGAACTCGATTTTCTGAAAGAGCATCAAAAATAATGTCTAAAACCGAAAATCAATTGAATATGTAAAGTATTGGCCGAGATATGCCCATCCGAATGAATTTTACTTCAATGGGCAATCAGTGTTATAGTGCTCTGGTTCATAAAGTTATGAACCAGAGCACTATAACACTGATTGCCTATTGACAAAAAATGTATTCGGATGGGCATATATCAGCCAATACTTAACATATTCAATTGATTTTCGGTATTTAGACATTATTTTTGATGCTCTTTCAGAAAATGAAGTTCAAATTTGAAAATTCTAAAAATAGAATTTTATGACGTCATAGCTTCTGTACTCTATAGATCTTAGGCAAGTTTGGAGGTTGAATGATGCATATCCATGAGTTGAGAAGTCTGTGGTTTCAATGTTTGTGTTGTCTTCGTGCAAAATTAAAAATCACTTCTCAGCCAACAACCTCTATTACTGTTTGAATTGAATTTATTTAAATTGAGATATTGCAGTTCAAATATATCGCTATCATTTATGGATGAAAGTAATCCTATATTAATCTTTCTCTCTTTCCAGCCTACATCTATATTCGAGGAGAGTTTTACAATGAAGCTTCCAACATGCAAATAGCCATCAAAGAGGTGAGGGCTTGCATTGTTTTGTTTGATTCAATTATGATGCAATATTCTTTTTTATAATTCAGACTTATCCACACTGTTTTTAATGATTGGTTACCAGTTAAAAGAGAAAATAGATACAATTTGAGAAACTCAAATAAATATGACACTTTAAGATTTCAAAATAGTGGTATTCCTTACCTTGTTCGTATTTTAAACAATATATAGTTCAATTTTGTAGGATCATTTTCTTTTCTTATACATGTATAATTGTGTATTTTGCTGTTTGCATATTTCTTATTGCCTTCTAAACTTTATAACTTTTAATATGTATTATGCACTTTGTAAATGTAACAAATGTACAATTCAGCCTTTGGCTGCCAACCATTTGATTAATAAACTCTTTTCAATTCAATTCAATTAAAATCGAAAGCATGTTCATTGATATGAGAGATGCGAAGGACATTTACTTTGCATGCAATCAAAGCTTTCCGTCATTCCACCTCTGATGAAGATCCCTCCAGCTTCAAAAGCTTTAACAAGCCCGTAGTAAAAACTTATTTTTGTTATCGTTTTTACTTCCCTGAGATTGTAAAATGTAATCTCACTCCTGCATTGCTATTTAATTTTGAAAAGATATTTCATGCTTGAGAAAATGAGTTATTGGAAGAGATGCCTGTAGGCTGTCATTTGGTAGATTTGGGCCCTTCCAAGTAAAGAAAACAAATATACATGAGAATATCATTATTTAGTTATCATTTTGGTTGTGTAATAATTGATATGTATTTATTTTCCAATTTATTTCAGGCCTATGAAGCTGGCTTACTAGGCAAGGACGCCTGTGGATCTGGCTTAGACTTTGATGTGTACATGTTCATTTGTTAATGTTATAATATATATTTATGTGTTATTATTTATAATAATTAATTTCAGGCCTATGAAGCTGGCTTACTAGGCAAGGACGCCTGTGGATCTGGCTTTGACTTTGATGTGTACATGCATCGGGGAGCCGGGGCTTACATCTGTGGAGAAGAAACTGTAAGTTGTATTTAATTGCATTAAAACACATTCAACAATCATTGAGATACATCAATGCTAGAAATTAACTTTTTGCCTTGTGGCCAAGTCGGGCAAGTAAAAATAAGATTGTTCAACTTTGAGTGGCTCGAAACCTAAATCCGGTGGGCCCCAAACAAAGAAAAACATAACAAATTCTGTTAAATTTGGTTGCCCGAATAGGCCAGTAGAATTTTAAGATCAATACAATTTGGTGGCCTGGAGCTATTTTTAGTGGCCCCGGGCCAGTGGGCTTATGCTAATGTTGAGCAGCACTGGATACATGCATTACACATTCTTTACATCCCCCCAAAAAGAGCAATTATATATGAATACCCTGTCCAATTATGTGTTGTTCTTCATGATAGTTATTTATTTTATTCGCTTATTGATAAAACCCTGCATTTTTGATGTCATGTAGAATATAAATGTTCCTATATTCTATAATTTTGATTACACCCTCAAATGTGTTCAAAGCTTTTCTCTGAACTTTGAATTGTGACATTAGTAAGATTAATTATTGGCACTGTTTGAATATCATAATTGTGGTTCGGATACTTGTTTTGTTGTCCATACAGGCCCTGATTGAGAGTCTGGAGGGCAAGCAGGGAAAACCCGTCTGAAGCCCCCCTTCCCCGCTGATGTAGAAGTGTTTGGATGCCCTACCACAGTGGCTTATGCACTGAAAATAATATTGACTAACCTTATTATCATAACTATTTGCATACTTGTTTTCCCTGTGCATACAGGCCCTGATTGAGAGCCTTGAGGGCAAGCAGGGAAAGCCCCGTCTGAAGCCCCCCTTCCCCGCTGATGTTGGAGTGTTTGGATGCCCTACCACAGTGGCCAATGTAGAGACAGTAGCAGTAGCACCAGTAAGTATGGATATAATTTGTTTACCATTTTCATTTCTAGAGAAGTTAGGATACAAGCAGATTTCTTTTTGTATTATAGTCAAGTATCTTGGCATCATTCAACTTTGACAAGTACTGGGTCATAGCAAGGCCTCATTTGCTGATGTTGGAGTGTTCAGATGAGCCACCACTGTGGCCAATGTAGAGACAGTAGCTGTAGCACCAGTGAGTACCAGTATGCTTGTAAATGTGTAATGTGATATGAGATAAAGTGGTTTCTTTGATTTGTAGCAAGCCCAACTAAACATCTTCAATAACTTTGAGTAACAATATTTGATCATGGTATAAAGCATTAATGTGAATTTAATTTGACATTTAATTTTAGACGGCACATTGATTATTGATCTTTCACCAACACAAAACGAACTGCCTGATGAGAAAAAAAGTTTTGCGAGGTTCAGACTGGAGGGCAACAATGCTGGGATTTTTGCAATGTTTTCGGGCAACATAAATATTCTTTTATTTTTGTTTTATTTAGGAAACAAAATACTGATCTGTACACTTAAATTTGTTTGCAGTTGAAAATATGAAGAATGAAGTAGTTTTTTTTTTTTTTACTACAGACCATCTGAAAGAAGGATGCTCTCTCTTCTACGAACTAGAGTTATAAGTGTAAGACTAGTACTCTGGTATGAAAGCTCTTGAAGTTATCATGTACTTAATTTGAGGATTATACATGATGGGAGTATGAAAATTGATAGTTAATTTTACATTTATGGGGCGCTTGATACCCGTTTGGACACTATAAGCACCCAACTGTCCTGAATGATCTGTTGGGTCGGTATAATAAGATTCAAGAAGTTTCTGTCTGCTCCCTACAGACGATTTGCAGGAGGGGTGCCGAGTGGTTTGCCGGATTCGGTCGTGAGCGCAACACTGGCACCAAGCTCTTCAACATCTCTGGCAACGTTGTTAACCCATGCACCGTCGAGGAGACAATGTCGATCCCGCTCAAGACACTGATCGATAAGCACGCCGGTGGAGTGACAGGAGGCTGGGACAACCTACTCGCAATCATCCCAGGGGGATCGTCAACCCCGCTTATACCCAAAGAGTGAGTTGATATTCTGGAATGATCCCTTGCACTTTCCTCTAAAGTTTCTTTCTTCTTTGTACAGCTTTGTCAGGTTTATGTAGCTTTTTTTATGTAGCTGGGACAATCTACTTGCAATCATTCCAACAGAGTGAGTGCAGTTTTTTGTTATCAAGATTGCATATTTACCCCAAGTAAAGATTCCATGTACACTGTATCTAGTATTGATGCATGATGAAGTAGCTTTCTGGTGGAGTGACCGGGGCTTGGGAAAATCTACTTGCAATTATCCCTGGGGGATCGTCGACTCTGCTAATACCCAAAGAGTAAGTTACTAGCACACTCATCTGAGTTGATTTCCTTTCATTACAGCTTTGTGTAAAGAAGTGCTTTGAGGCTCAGTGCCCATGAGCTGCATAGAAGAAATGCTTCCCAGGGAGTGGAGATGGTGCCCACAATGAGTGTGGGCTGGCATTGTAGGGGAGTAATAATGTAAAGCCCTCCGCACATAGAGCCGACTCGTTCCGATCCGACTGGTTTTCAGTCAGGCTAGAGTCGGTTTGGCTCAGTCGTAGCCGATTCAACATGATGAATCGGCCTCGAATGATCTCCGACTGGCTCTTGACCGACAAAACAGGAGTCCTGAGGCAACGTATAATGAGCTGAACCGAATGAAAACCAGTCGGATCTGGTCGAGTCGGCTCTTGTGTGCGGAGGGCTTAAAGTGATTAAAAGTTCATGCCATTCTCGGTTACAATTCAATGGCTGGATAAACAAAAAGTGTTCAGGGCCCCATTTCATATAACTTTTTCAATTGTTGTAAGTGTCCAATTATTTTAACTACTATGGCAATCGCCAATCAGCATTAAGCATTTTAGCTGTTGCCATGGAAGTTACAATAATTGGACACTTACAACAATTGGAAAAGTTTGATGGAATAGGGCCAACGAGTTTCCTATAAAAAAAAAAGAATGGACACAGCATAAACTTTGCGATACCATCTTTGTAACGGGAAGAAAAGTTTCAGTTCCCTTTTTAGTTCTCTGTCTAACGTCTCTGTATCCTTGTATTGCCAGTGTCTGTACAGATGTCCTGATGGACTTCGATGCCCTCATCGCAGCCCAGACCGGTCTCGGCACCGCTGCCATCATCGTGATGAACAAGCAGGCCGACATTGTGCGCTCAATCGCCAGGCTCATCGAGTTCTACAAGCACGAGAGCTGCGGACAGGTAAGCATAAACCAGTGAATACTCGATGCTGATTGGTTCATAGATAATGTTAGCATTTTTTAATCATTTATGTTTATTTGTGTAAAGGGACCCTTGCTTTTCCAATTGCTAGGCTCATCAAGTTCTATAAGCACGAGAGCTGTGGTCAGGTAGGCATACAGTGTACCCAAGAATTATTTGGACACCTTGAAAAAATCGCTTTAATTTAAATGATGCTAGAACAAATTTTGAAGAAAATGTTTGGTAAAAAGCTGCCTAAAATTCATTGTATGTGTTTATTAGATGCTGCTCTGTTGAAATCAAGATAAAATATAAGACCATTTTTGAAAAATTATCAAAATAGTTAGTTTCCTATTTTTCAGGGTGTCCAAATAATTGTTGGTTACACTGTAAGTCTGTGAATAATTGATGCTGATTGGCTCAAACACAAGTAGTGTGCACTTTGGTCATTGATTAGTGTATTTATGTAAAATTACACTGGTTTGCTCTATCGCCAGGCTCATAGAGTTCTACAAGCACGAGAGCTGTGGTCAGGTAGGCTTTATCCTTTCAAAAAAGAAGTATGTAGGAACCTTTAAAGCAGGGCTCGACACTCACATCGGCCCGCTGGCCCGGGGCCAGTGAAATTGCCAGCAAAAATGTATAAAAGTCATATTTTGGTGGCCCAATCAGGCAAGCAGATTTTCAACCCGACACTGACAAAATTAGAATAATCTTGATTCTTGTTTTCTTCCATATCATGCTTCATCTATAATCACAGGTTTGGGGTTTGGGAGAGAGTGATATTTTGAATAGAAGTTTACTCATGATATAACATTTACGGGCCAGTAAAATTTTCTTTTGGGGAATGTAAATATAACTTTTCATTTTGTTTCTCTGTTGACAGTGCACTCCTTGCCGCGAGGGAACTGGTTGGATGATGAAGATTATGGACAGATTTGGTAAGTTTATAAAGAATTGTACATTAACAAATAAATTCAACTGGGGATTCACCATTAACCATCCGTATGGACAAAGAGAAAATGTTGATAAATTAATTATCAGGAACTGAATGTTGAACCCCTAACCATTTGCTAAATGCCTTTTTATGCCTCCGCAACGAAGTAGCCGGAGGCATTATGTTTTCGGGTTGTCCGTCCGTCCGTACGTCCGTACGTACGTCCCGTTCTCGTGATCGCGTTATCTCAAGAACCGATTAACGGATTTTCACCAAACTTGGGTCATGTATGTATCTTGGGGGGCCAATGATCGGATTAGATTTTGGGGTCATGAGGTCAAAGGTCAAAGGTCACAGAGCTCATTATATATGCAAAAATAGCTCGTGATCGCGTTATCTCAAGAACGGATTGACAGATTCTGACCAAACTTGGTACATGTATGTTCCTTGGAGAGCCAATGAACTGATTAGATTTTGGGGGTCATGATGTAAAAGGTCAAAGGTCACAGGGCTCATTATATGTAAAAGTAGCTTGAGATTAGAAATCTCAAGAACTGAATATCAGATCTCAATCCAACTTGATACCTGAATGTATAATAAGGAACAATTGTAGTCATTAGATTTTGGGGTCATGAGGGCAAAGGTCAAGGTCACTTATAGCTCATAATTGTGATACGTCAAGATCTAAAAGACAGAGTACCATCAAAATTGAGTTGACAGAATTAATTCTGTGTACATGTTGATTTGGGCTTGACATAAATAAATTGCGTAATGGCGGAGGCATCATTTTCGACTGCGCGCAGTCGAAGATCCATCTAGTCTTGAAAATTAATTACTGGGAATGCTATGCCAGATTTTTGTAACAATATATGTTATAATATTTATCTAAAAATTGAGTACATAATTTGCTATCATTTTTGCTTCTTTAAAAGTCTAGGCCTATGCTACCCTAGAATAGATTCTTTATTTTCACTATTTGTGTGTAGTCCCATTAATAACAGTTCATGTCATATTTCCACCTTTTTCATTCACTACAGTTATATTTTACCGTTCTGTCTTAGTTGAGGATAACGTTAATCCAGATGAGATTGACATATTATACAAGTTGAGCAAGCAGATAGAAGGAAACACAATGATAATGCTTTTCAGTATTGAAATGTTTTGATACTTGTTTGTGTATAGTCCCGTTCTTAATAATCCATGTTATGTTTTACCCTTCTTTCTGAACAGTCGAGGGCAATGCCAAGCCAGATGAGATTGACATGCTGTACGAGTTGAGCAAGCAGATTGAAGGACACACTGATAATGCTTTGCAGTATTGAAATGTTTTGATATTTGTTTGTGTAGTCCCATTCTTAATGATCCATGTTATGTTTACCCATCTTTCTGAACAGTCGAGGGCAATGCCAAGCCAGATGAGATTGACATGTTGTATGAGCTGAGCAAGCAGATTGAAGGACACACTGATAATGCTTTTCAGTATTGAAATGTTTTGATACTTGTTTGTGTAGTCCCGTTCTTAATGATCCATGTTATGTTTTACCCTTCTTTCTGAACAGTCGAGAGGCAATGCCAAGCCAGATGAGATTGACATGCTGTACGAGTTGAGCAAGCAGATTGAAGGACACACTGTAACCTCTGTTAGTAATTCATGTGAAATTAAAATTCTCTTAGTCCCATTCTTAATGATCCATGTTATATTTTTAATTATCTTTCCCTTGCAGTCGAGGGCAATGCCAAGCCAGATGAGATTGACATGCTGTACGAGCTGAGCAAGCAGATTGAAGGACACACCATCTGTGCTCTGGGCGATGGAGCTGCATGGCCAGTCCAGGTAAGGACTTCTCTTTCCATATCCTAAAAATCGGGTGCGCGGTGCCATCTTTAGAACACTAAACAAATGGAAATTACCATTATTTGTATGCAGTGGATTAAACCACCCCCACCACAGACGCTTAGAGGCTTTTTGCAATATGCGCTATATAAATCTCTCTATTATTATTAATAAGTAGTTCCCTCGTGAACAACATAACTAAACAAATCAATGGCCATTCTTGTACAACCAAGATGTAGTGAGAACTATTTACTGTGAAACCTCATTATAATGAGTACCTTGGTCCATTGAATTTACCTCGTTATATCAAGGCTTAAAAACAATAGAATACATGGAACTAGGACCTGTGCAATTAGCTCGCTATATCAGGTACCTCTTTATAACCGAGGTCGTTATACATAGAGAGGTTTCACTGTATTAAAAATCACTTCCAATATATATCCGTTGCATTGTCATTTTCTATGTTACTTCTCAGGGTCTGATCCGCCATTTCCGTCCAGAGCTAGAAGCCAGGATGAAGAAATACCACGAGGCGAGGGCAGCCCAACAGAAAGCATTAGCGACTGCTCAAATTACTGTCTAAAATAAATTGCTTGAAACATATAAAGAAACTGACCAGAAATATATTGTGATTAAAAGAAGGCAAAGAAAATGGGATTCCAACGGGATTCGAACCCGAGGCTTTCTATAGCTCAGTCGGTAGAGCACCAGTCTAGCAATTGGGATGTCTCGGGTTCGAATCCTGTTAGAATCCCATTTTTTTTGCCTTCTTTTAAATAGATTGCCTTTGTACTACTAGTATTTATGAGTTAGTTCACCTCCAATGTATAATCTGTTGTATTTCTTTATCTGTCTTCCTCCTCAGGGTCTGATCCGCCATTTCCGTCCAGAGCTAGAAGCCAGCATGAAGAAATACCACGAGGCGAAGGCTGCTCAACAGAAAGCATCAGCAACTGCTTAAATTACTGTCTAAAATAGATAGCCTTTGTACTACTAGTATTTATGAGTTAGTTCACCTCCAGTGTATAATCTGTTGTATTTCTTTATCTGTCTTCCTCCTCAGGGTCTGATCCGCCATTTCCGTCCAGAGCTAGAAGCCAGGATGAAGAATTATCACGAGGCGAAGGTAGCTCAACAGAATGCATCAGCAACTTGCTTAAATTACTGTCTAAAATAGATAGCCTTTGTACTACTAGTATTTATGAGTTAGTTCACCTCCAATGTATAATCTGTTGTATTTCTTTATCTGTCTTCCTCCTCAGGGTCTGATCCGCCATTTCCGTCCAGAGCTAGAAGCCAGGATGAAGAAATACCACGAGGGGAAGGCTGCTCAACAGAAGGCATCAGCGACTGCTCAAATTACTGTCTAAAATAGATTGCCTTTGTAATATTTATGAGTTCATCTCCAATGTATAATCTGTTGTATTTCTTTATCCGTCTTCATCCTCAGGGTCTGATCCGCCATTTCCGTCCAGAGCTAGAAGCCAGGAGGAAGAAGTATCACCAAGCAAAGGCTGCTCAACAGAAAGCATCAGCGACTGCTTAAATTACTGTCTAAAATAGATTGCCTTTGTAATATTTATGAGTTCATCTCCAATGTATAATCTGTTGTATTTCTTTATCCGTCTTCATCCTCAGGGTCTGATCCGCCATTTCCGTCCAGAGCTAGAAGCCAGGATGAAGAAAATACCACGAGGCGAAGGCAGCGCAACAGAAGGCATCGGCTACTGCTTAATCTAGAACGCAACATAGATAGCCTATGTATTATGAGCTGGTCCTGGGCTTTGTGCTGAAAGGGTTAGACCACATCATCATTTGTCTTTGCAATACCTCACTCTATCTAAGATCTATATGTGATACTTATTGCTAACCCAGCTTTACCCATTGTTATAAATTGGAGTCTGGTTTGCAAAGTGTCAAGTCTATGGAAATTACTATAAATTGTGTGGGTTATCAGTGGGATAAATCAGTGGGTTAAACCACAGCACCAAAGACCACACAAAACAACTTCATATTACATATCATGCATATCATCTTTTCCTAAGAATTTCAATTAGGAAGTTCAGGGGATGATAGGCTAACAGGTTTATTTGGGTTGATAACTATTCACAGGCTTAAAATCCTGAAGATGA
Source organism: Echinarachnius parma (assembly GCA_037951105.1). Classification (NCBI taxonomy): domain Eukaryota; kingdom Metazoa; phylum Echinodermata; class Echinoidea; order Clypeasteroida; family Echinarachniidae; genus Echinarachnius; species Echinarachnius parma. Next base: position 43,725 of record JBAMJV010007164.1, read on the forward strand.
TGGGAGTCAGAATAAACAGAAGGATTCACCTGTAGTAGAGGAGGTATATTTGTTCAATCCTGATCTTTATCTTATAAGTTTATCCAAGAGAAAGGGAGCCCCACTGAATTAGATCTTGGTATCTTTTGTAAAAATCAATTTTAAATGCTGATTGTTTCTTTGTAGATAGATGATTTAATACAGTTTTCATCACTAGTTTAATACATGTGATACCATATTGGTAAATTTAAAAAACAGGACACCAAATAACTATTCTTACTAAGAACACCAATATAATTATATTTTGGAAAATCCAAATGTACACTATTAGGTTTGAGAATCCCATTTAAATTTTCTTTTTTCTTTATCCTATAAAGTGCAGCTTTGAGTTTGAAGATTACGCACTGTTAGAACCTTTAAATAATTTATTTTCAATACAGACAAGTTATAATTATTGTAAATCTGTGAAGTGCAGTGATTTCTTTAATCACGGCACATTTGCCTATAATCTTTATCATGTAAATATATTGAAATGTATTTGTCAAATATTAACACTGGACACCTAACAAAAAATTAGCTAATAACTTATTTGTGTGTGTTGCAATGTGACCAGCACTTCAGTGGATGTGCAACTTCCATTTGTTCACCTGTAAAGATTTTCAGCATTTGAGGAGATATGAAGTGGTTGTATGTGTTGTGTCAACTGCTGGTTTGGCGTCTTATTACCACAATTTGGCAGAGAAACATTATTGTATAGAGATGAAAAATGAAAGAAAAACCTGTACATTGTGCAGGTAATAAATGTATTGTTCAAACTTAATGTTGGTTGTTTCTTGTCTTCAATGTATGTCCCTTGCAAAAAAAGTACCATGGTAAAACCATGGTTTTCATGGTAATACCATGGTACCCATATTTTGACCATGGTAGTACCATGGCATAACCGCAGTAGTACCATGGTTATACCATACCATACCATAGTATGTAATACCGTAGTACCCATAGTTTAACCATGGTATTACCATGGTATAACCACGGTATACCATGGTACAGAACCGAGGCCACTATACCGTGTCACCATGGTATTGTTCCGTGCCATGGTTTTACCATGGTACTAGCGTGGTACTACCATGGTAAATTTTTACAAGGGGTGTGTCTTCTTCACTCAATCAAATTTGAGAAAATAGTGACTTCAAGAAAATATTTATTAGACCCAAGTCCAAAAGCAGAAAATTAATCGCACCTGGGACATGGGATAAATATTTGTGGCATTTCATTGTAAACGGAATCTTCGTTCCATATATTTACAGATTTATATTTAGTGATTCACATACAGCATGCACACAGCTCACTACATGGGAACCTCGTTATAAACTGCTCTCGTACAACAAAGCCCTCTTACAAACGAGCAATATCAATTTTACTGGTCCAAGTTTTTCATATCTTTTTGTTTATTTTCCCTGAAAAAACAAGATACCTGACATGATTATGGCCCCATTGCAGAAAGAGATACGATCAATTGTAAGTTACAATTAATTGTTAATCAGAAAATTTGCGCATTTCAACCAATCAGAATTGCGCATTTAGAACACATGATCTGACTTACAAATAATTGCAACTTTACAATCGATTGCATCTCTTTCTGCATCGGGCCAGGGGGGTGTTTCACAAAGATTCAAAGTTGAACTTAACTCTAAGTTTGGACCCAACTATTATGGAAAGCCATATGTAGCCTTGAAATAAAATTTATTCAAAGCAAAAATGCAAGTATTTTAGACTTCATAAATTGTACATGAAGAACATGAAATATCTTTGATAATAGAAAATATATATGATTTGGATCAACATTTTATGCCTTTTAAAAGAACTTTTAAAAAAATGTTTCAAAGAAACTGACGGCTTTCCATGATTTTAAAGTCCAACTTAAGAGTTAAGTTCAACTTAGAATCCTGTTCCACTGTTGAACAGAAGGAAGTGTTACTTGAGAGTGATAAGAACCTGAAAATGTTTTTGCTGTGTATGTGTGCGTTTGTGGTATGTGGAATATTGTTGACGGATGGTCGGAATTAGCATAATTTTGTCTAGCAATAAAATATGTGCACAGGTGGGGATTAGAGCCAAGGGCTTGACACCAACTTTTTACAGTGACTTGATCAGGCCAGCAATAGTATTTCTTCTGAAACGTGGGTAGCCAGAAACAATAATGTACTGCCCCCCCCCACCCCCCCCCCCCCCCAAAAAAAAAAAAAAAAAAAAAGAAGATAAAAAGAATAAAGACTTATATAAAGTTTTGCTGGACAAAGACATTAACTAGCTCTAGGCCAGATGGCAAATGTGTGTGTATACAGTGAATCCTCATTATAATGAGCACCTCACTATGGTCCCGTTGCAGAAAGAGATGCAATCGATTGCAAAATTGCAATTAATTGTAAGTCAGAAAATGTGCGCATTTGAACCAATCAGTTGTGCGCATTTGGTCACATGATCGGACTTACAATTAATTGCAACTTTACAATCGATTGCATCTCTTTCTGCAACGGGGCCCTTATCAGGTACCTCGTTATAACAGAGCTCGTTATAAAAAGGTTCCACTGTACCTACTTCTAAAGTGGGG
>JBAMJV010007165.1:0-16815 GCA_037951105.1 Echinarachnius parma
TAAATTGCTTTTGGAAGATTGTAAAGGAATCTGTTGACAGGCAAATGCCCCACGCCTGAAGATTAGGATGCGCATTTAACCATATAGCCACTTACGTATAAACATGAAACAAGCCCCTTGTCCAGCATAGCAACGTAGCAAATGGAGCTGTTTACTAGTTGTTTCATTGGGGTGGGAACAAGTCGGACAAGTATTGTTCGCAATTAGACAGTTTTAGGATGATGTGCTATTTTCACTTTCCTATCCATGATAAAAGGGTATTAATTGTTTGAATTGAAAACAAAACCTTGCTATACGTGTTTGGTTATGTTAAGATAGGATAATGACTACACTTATACTGTGTGTTAAATACAACTCTTGTCACTTGTGAGTGTGAATAATTCAAATGTATTGCATATATTATATTCATATTGACGCGGAAGTTAGGTGAAGAGTGAGCATGTTTTTTGGGTGTGGTCGTATTGTGCAATTCACGTAAATGTTCAAACATTAATCAATAATTAATCAATCAATCAATTAATCAATATTTTAAACAAAACGTATAACTAATTGAGAATCTGTAATTTGCAAGTCAATGAGTGTATAATAACGTGAGTGTGGATCACACTTTTCCTTGTAATCCGCCTCTTCACTTGTACCCACAACGGCTTGCCCTAGATATTCAGGGTTATGCTAACCCTGCTGACTCAGATATGAATAATACGGACTTGATTCCAGTGGATCAATTGCGACCAGATTACCGTGTGTACAGTAATACGAATGTGGTACACACTCAGAGAGTTCCATACAGCTTCTCAATTTTTTACAGAATGTTTTTTTAAAACAAAAACAACTTTGAAATCCTCTTTTTAAAAAAATTGTTAAGAATAATAATAATATTATTATTAATAGCAATAATACAGAAGTCTTCTAATGCGCCAATTCAACTTTTTTTCAAGGTGCTCAGGGCGTGGTTAACTAATTGGCTAATGTAAATATAAGCGTACATTATGCACCACGACAACACCCAACAAAATGTACACTTTTAGCTATCTGCTTTGATATGGATGGTTTCGATGCCAAGCTTGTTTATTTATTCACCATGATAAGTGCCAAGAGTAATATTTAACACACATTTTGAAGCTATAATTTGCCACCATCACTTTTGAATCGATGCAAAACACCTATAAAATCGTTGTTTCTTTGTCCATATACATATTGTAGTCATGGGTACATTGCATAAAGCTTGTTTTGAGTGGATCTTGTTTTCGTTAAGGATTTATATTTATTGCGTGATTTGGTCTGATTGATTAGTTTCGACGGAAGAGTTGTTTTGAGAATTTTGATGTTACTCTTCATTGATTTATTGGTAATCACGTTTATCATCGTTAAAGCATTACGTGCTTTAGCACTTTGTCCACGAATTTATTTCCACATAATTTCGAGTAAATATTATATATAAGTGTTTCTCCTTCTTTATATCTCGCCTGAGAGCGTGAGTGTAATATTACACCTCGGTAGAGTGTGAAGATGGTTGAGCATGGTATAATTTTTGGGAAACTCGCTAGACAGTTTTGATTGTTTGATGATTTTGTTTTGCCTTTCATCATACCTATGTAGTATTGTACATGTCATTGTTCACAAAGCATTAAACACACGCGCCTAAACCATAGAAGTATGACTCCAACACTGCCGTTGTAGAACTAGAAGGTAAACTGTATTGCCCGTAGGTACCGTACCCCATACACTTTGTACATAATAATATGGCGGGCTGACGGTCTTGTTTACGAGCAGTATTGAACGGAGGAAGTTCGTCACAAAACTGCATTGTGGGGAAATAATATGACGAAACAATAAGAATGTGCGTAAGGCGCGCACTTTGCCAAGCGCACTCACACTGTACATTTTCTATAGCAAAGATGTCATTAGCGCGCACATTTGTGAATTTGCGCGTGATGAATTTGTAAACAATTTTTGCCCTTGGCTGAGACAGTGATCCGTGTATGAAGAGCGACTCTTCTGCAATATTGAGCAATCATAAACAGTATTTAACACAAAATGTAACTTAAAAGGTGGTCTTATTAATGGGGTAGAAAAGGGCAACACAAATTGATTACGCTAGATAAAGAATTGGTGAATATTTCACCGCTCAATGTGATGTATTTTATTTTTAATTCCAGATCAATTTCGAAATACACAGCCTGTCATACTTTTGATGACGTTTTGTGACGTAGCTAAACTGCTTCTAATCGCATGCATACCTAACCGTCATGGCGGCTGAGTTTACCCCCCTTGCTAAACAACCACGCAGAGGAAATAAATGAAGAGGAAAGAAGAAATCCAACAATATTGTGCTGACGAATAATTTGTTTTTTACCATTGTATTTGACAAATGATAGTTTTGGACAACACGCGCAATCCCCGCGCAATCACGTGACCGGGCTTGATGGCAAAAACTAACACTAAAAGTTCGTTACGCGTTCGTCCCATAGATCATGTGTTTTAGCAAAATACACACGCGATCAAATTTGTGCAGTACTCTATGGCGCACACGTTCTAGTCACGTGATTGACATTGCTGGTAAAAACTAACACCCTAGGAAGAAGAACGCCAAGACAGCCAATAAGCACATCCGTGGGAGCGCTAGCACGCATTCATCGTGTATGTGGCGCAACTGCCAGCGCGTTGGTGCGCACTCAGTTTTGCGTCTTTGTGATTGTATGCGCAAAATAACAATGACTTTAAGCGTATTAGATGCGCCGTGGTTCTGGAGCTCATACTGGCTTTATTAATGTCGATTGATTTTTATATCAAAATTTTACAAGCGATTTTATGAAATATTAAAGAGATTTTCACTTATTTTGCTATAGCTGAACACAATCACTGATATTGATGAGTGATATAAAACAACTAACGAATGTGCTTGATTGTGATAGGCAATCTATTACCTCGGTGGGCTCAAAATGACTATTACCCTCAGCTACGCTTCGGGTAGTAATCATTTTGAGCCCACCTCGGTAATAGATTTGACTATCACAAGAAGCCCATTCGTTAGTTGTATAATAATGCAATAAATACATTGCGGCCAAATATGTGAGCGTGTATACATTAATTAGTGATAGAGAAACAAAGACATTAATTACAATATTTCTCTATATCTAATGTACTTACTACTTACTTTGGTTAAAACATGCTACATCAATATTATTTAAGATATTTGATTGATGACGTATACATATATTAAAAACACGTGCAGCACGTGCATGTGTTTTATTTACAATTTATTTCATCGCATGTACAAAATTAAAGGGATAGTTGAGTATTGGTCAAACTTAGCTTTAGTAACCAAAACCTGCACCATTACGGTACAAACTAATAGTTATAACTCCACCATGCTCGAAAAGTATACACAATTACAAACGACAAAGTAAAACCCCTGTTATCATTAAAAAAAGAGCCGTTACAACTCAAGAGTCAAATTAACTCTAGAGAACGCTAGCGCGAAGCGCTAGCTTTCTAGGTCCTCATAATACGGGACTGAAAATGAATATTGTTTGTGCACGCTAATTGTGCTTAAAATTATACATATGATACGGTACTTACCACCGATTCATTCTCCAATATGTGATCCAACTATCGGTTGGATTACAATTATGATTTTTCCCTCCATTCCGCTAAAAATCAGTGATTTATGCGCCTCCTCGACTTCTATCCGTGTGTTAGCGCGACTCCGAACAGATTTTGAACGAAAGATGATCGCGATGGCCGCCGATGCGAACGGCGAACGCGCTTGCGATACACATTGTATGCGCGGTAAGCACAATTAGCATTAGCGTGCACAAACAATATTCATTTTCAGAGGACCTAGAACGCGAGCGCTTCACGCTTCACTTTTATAAAATATTTGAAAAGCAATTGTCACAACAATGAGAGCATTTGAATGGGAATTATTATTATTTCCCATGTTTTTTTGAATGATCTTTCACATGGAATTGAAATCAACCAAATCAGTTACAATTTAAATTTTTTTTTTGGGGGGGGGGGGTGGGGGGGGGGGGGGGGGGGGGGGGGGGGGTGGGGGGGGGGGGGGGGGAGGGGGCAACTTCGGAAAATACCAATACTCAAAGCTCCCTTTAATCATCGTTTTATAATATTGCAGGTCATTTTAAACTGTTTCATGAAAATGACTCGTAAAAAACAGCACACATGGAAAAATAAGATACATCTCCCACTAAAAGAAATAAATACGAATAAATATGACAACTCCTTTTGACAAAATCATTGACATTAAAATAAATAATCTTTACATAATTCAATTAGTGAATATACATAGCGCATGTCAGCGTTAACTTTGGTATCAAACTTCATTAAGCTTTAACAAATATATACAGTGCAATGCATCCTAAATGAAATAAATTACATGACATTAAACGTTGTTTTTCTTCTTCAATAAATTAATTCAATAATTACAATTAATATCCACAGTTTAATAATCCTAACCCTAACCCCACACTTGGATTTGCTTAATTAGTTTGTCAAGAAGGGCATTCCTGGAGCTCGGTCATATGGGCCGTGTGCGCCAAAGATCTATATAAGGTAACTTCAAGGTAGACATGACTAGCACAGTGTTCCAGTCTGATTCCATTCTAAGTGATCTTCAGTTTCCGGTTTGCATGCGTGTTCTTCAGATGTAAGACGCATACTTGAGTTGTGGTTCGATTAGCCTTTGTATCAGATGGTTCTCTTTGCAGCACGATGAGGTTGTTTGGAGCTTCACACAAGGTGCCTTCTGCCTTGAGGAAGTCATCCTCGTTGGTATATTTTCGAAACAGTGTAGATGTTTATATTTGTTTTTCTTCAATTGTTGAATAAAATGTGGGACTATATAACATTTATTCCAATCGTAACATTTATTTGATATTTCAGCTCTTTATGAATCGATTATGATGAAATAAAGTTTGTGTCAGCTAGAAAATCACGTGCTCTTCTAATATTACACTTAGTTTTCCATCACCTCACAAATTAATTATTTCTTGAAGCGCCCTCTAAAACCAAAGGAACAAAGGATGTTTATGGTCCTTTGTTAGAACTTAGATTGTTCTGTATCAGTAGAAATTGTGGAAAATACGCCAACACCTTTCAGTTGTGTAGCTCCGAGAACAAGGATGTTGCTTGAAACCCTAATTGTGGCGGTCCATACCGAGTGTAAAGCATGGTCAGTAGTCGAGGTTGTGTCAGTTACTTTACTAACTGTGGCATACTATTATGTTAGGTTAAACGAACGGAATTCAGGAAATTGTTCTACATGAATGCAATATTTACCCTAATCAGTCTCATCCAGCGAACTTTAAATATTGCAGGTTGTGCAATGTGACATTTCATGAGCAAACACTTAGGGTGCATCCACTAAAAAGCAATATCCAATCTGTGTACCATCGGGTCCAATTAATTGGTAGGTATTGTTACATTAAGCATGTTGATCATTTCAATGTTAATCTTTACTTTCTTTATACACAGTTATTAAAAACAATGTTACCTTAACCCAACAATAACATTTACACAAATCAACCAGCTGATGTATTTTTCTTTTACGATTATGTTGATAGGCTAGACTCTGATTTTGTTTTTGTTCTCGTTCAAGTCATATAGTTAACAAACATCAGTTACACATCAACAGTACATCAATGAATAACACAGTTTACACAATTTTGAATAAGTTCAATTATAGAGAAAGTAAGAACAACATAACAGTTGTCCGATTTAAAATGATAATTACAGTATAACATAAAACAAAATAAAAAAAATATGTTTACACTTTACGTGCCTTTGAAGTATGTCTTCATCTGTTGTCCTCAAAATTATATCTTTATTTACTTTACTTCTCCATTTAATTTCTTCCAGAACAATTTCAAATATTTTGTTTATTTCCCTAAATAAAATAAAGGATCCTAAATTGATTAACATATTTTGAAAGAATAACATTGGCATACCTTTTCGTCCTTTCCTGTCTACAAGAGTAATGACAGTAATTTTCAACACAATTACATTTCACGATTACATTAACGCTAATACCAGTTCCTAACTAGATCATTTGTATGATTAGTTATACTGAACAGAAATATTCACAACAATGTGCCTATCACAAAGATGTCTACACACAAATATGTAAATTGTATGTGGGAGCTAAACACAACTATATCCTTTTAATTAGCACTCCCTAATTATTACTGTATGATACTTGCATATTACTTAAAATGTTTTAGAGGACATAACGGACTTAAACCATTCATTTATGGAAACAATCAAATGAAAAGCTAAGGCCTAGATGTGAATGTTGATAGTAACACCCATAATGTGTTGATCTAGACCTATTTTAGTTGTACCTCAACAGCTCGTATTCAGACGAGTCAAAGAATTCATCCAGGTAAAGTTGACCCGTACCTCTGCCATAGGGTTCCGCTGACACTCTCCCGCTTGCTCCATCACTGGCTTGCAATGCACCACTCCCATGCTCTAGAGAAGTACGGGTCGCCGATGAAAACAAGGTTAGCTGCCCGATGTCATCGCAGATGCCACAATCACTGCTTGGAGCTGGGATGTCGCCCGGGTAGCAACGGAACTGACTACACTCATTAACTGCTGACACCGCTTCGCTATTCTCTCCAGGCTGTGATGCGACAAGGCACGAGTCGTCAGGGTCGTGGTAACCGTTGAGATCAGAAGTAGCGGGGATGTCTGAAATCGCTCGTGAACGTGCAGTCTCGTCGTATCCGTCTGGAATATGAGATTCTGCTGGGCTACCACCCGACATCGTAGGACAAGACTGCCAAAAACCGGTCAAAAAATGGGTCAGGTAGCCTAGCGCAGTATTATGATAGTTATAGTGACATATTTATAATTATTGAGGCCAAATTGCAAACACGTCATACCTATACACAAATATAAATATGTTGACCCTTTTAAAGCTTACATGACTACGTTAAAAAATATCTTGACTTGGTAGTGCTGACCAACTTTCGACCTCAGCGCAATGCAAATTTCTTCTTTCCTAAAGTTTGCTCTAAGGACGTCGTAATCAGAATCATCAACCTCGGCAGAAATGTTGAAGGACAATTTATCGTTGGACTTCTGATGCTTCACCCGCTTTCTCTTTTCTGGTTTGGCATACAACATGCTAAGCATTTCATCATCAGCAGTATTATAATCTACCGATATATCCTCGATGGCTGGAGATGTTATGTAATGACCACAAGCCATCACACTAGTGACTTCGTTCTGTTTGCAATCATCCACCGTGCTGTACATGTTCTCAACATCTACGCCTCCACCAACAGCACCAAGTGTCGCAACATCGATTTCTGCTAAAGTCCCACGTTGACGAATTTGGACACGATTCACTTGCGTAATAGCCATTGTGTTGTCCGAGATTCGCTTCTTCTTTGGGTCAACAGGGCAGATCCTTGGAGGCACCTCTGGTGCATGATTAATCGACCATGATGAAACTTCATCATGTTCATTCCCTCCATTAGATCTCGATGGATTACTGTTTCCAGGAAGGTCACCCACGTTCGGAAATGTGAGCGTACGATGTGGTGGCATGGACGCCATGTGCATCATGTTTGCTGGGTTGGATCTTGATATGGCAATGGGAATATTTCGTTGGTCGCTGTTCAGTCTTTCACTAAATGTGCGTTTTCGCGCTAGAAGATATATTCCTGTGCCGATGATACAAATGAGTGCCACAGATAATGCTACGATAATCAAAATGTAGGTCATTTCATTATTCGCGTACCTACCTTCAATATCGTCCGATGGATGGATCTTCATGGTTCTGTCAGAGAATTGTGGTTGTTCTATATATGTAGAAATGGTGGATAGTACGCCGCCACCTACCAGTTGTGTAGCCCCGGGATGCTGCTTGAAACCCTGGTTGAGGATGTCCATGATGATGCAGAATGGAAATCATGTTCATTAGTCGAGGTTTTGTCAGTTACTTCACTAGCTGTGGCATATGTTAGGTTGAACGCAAGGAATTTAGAAAATTGGTTTACATGAATGTAATATTCACCATAATCAGTCTCAACCAGCGGACTTTTGATAATGAAGGACAAACACTTGAATCCACATACTTCAAGTGCGGAATGATGGTTGTCCTCGATTAAATTTCGACATGTTGATGAGCATGCACTTGGAGTGCTGCAGCCACTGAAAAAACAATATCCAATTTTTGTGCCATCGGGTCGTTTTAATGTGTATGTATTTGCAAATGACGCATGTTGATCAATTATACACTTTACACTGACAACCGTCCCATTGATTTCTAGTTCATGATATATCTCACACACTACTGACAATGAAAGACATGGCTGAACTGTGAGAAACAAAAATACTGCTGTCAAGAATACCTCCATCTTGCACCACAGCATGTTCTATCGTTGACTGAATCATCTCCGAGTGTGAATACTAATAATGAACATTGATAAGGATGTCGGGAGATATAAAAACACATTATGTTGAGTCTACTTGATATGTCTGGTAATAAAACTTTATATGTTTTTCCGAATTTGATGGTTTGGACTAGCGTGTCATGTAGACCATTATTTATGTTCGCCAATTTACCAACTTTATAGTCTACGAATTTCCCTCAGTCCGTTATTTATTGGCTTCACTTTCGTATTCCAACAATAATAATCATGAAAGCGCTTAGGTGCATTAGGCGCTATACAAATACGTTATTTATTATTATAATTTGTATTGCTTTCGAAATGTATCTTCTTTATTTTGTACTTTTATGTTTTATATCTATAATTGTGAACGACGGGTTTTTGACTGGTTTCTTGGTTATTGTGTCTTTTAATTGCAACATTATAACATATTGTTTCATGATGATACTGATCGAGGACGAAATTGTGTTGATGAATGTTCATGTCTCCGTTGACTATCAGTAACCAAATAATTAAAAGCATATCATAAGCACGTTTGAGTATTTTATTTGAACACATGCAGACATAAAGCAAAACATGCAACGCAAATTAATATTATTATTAAACCGAAAATTTGATACGAATTCAGAAATGTAAACATATTTCGCTACGCTTTTATATGAGATTTTAAATGAAGAAATCTTTGTAAATATCATCTCAATGCGCGATCAAATATTTCTGAAATTATTGTATTTCCTGCTTTCAGTGTTACCCCGTTCACTACGTTATTCTGAAATCCCCATATACTTTGTACATAGCCCACCCGGTTCCCGTAAGCAACGGATTACTTATGTTCTCCCACGACCACAAAACACACACCTAAACAAACACACAATGCGGAAGATCCGGGAAGATACAACACAAAGTAGAAGAAATAATGTTCTGAAATGTTTCGTAGCTTCTTCGACGGGATTATTTAATGTGTGCAGCAAAAACTTATCTGGTGCATTTCACCTGCATATATAAGCTGTACTTTTCATCTTAATCGTTTAATCTTTACTTTATATATACGCAGTTATTATACCAAATTCAACTTGATCACACCTATAGCATTTACAAACATTAATCGGCTGACGTGGGTTTTTAACGATTTATAATTATGTTGATAGGCCAGACTTAAACAAAAAAACGTTCGTACAAATCATATAGTTAACAAACATCATTTACGCATCACAAATATATCAAAGAATAACACAGTTTACACAAATTTGAATAATTACAGCTAGAGAGAAAGACAAAGTAAGAAGAAAATAACAAGACAGTGCTGACTTCGTAGAAAATATCAGGATTCCATAATAATCATGTATACATTTTACCTGTCTTTGATTATGTATTAATGTGTTTATTTTTCAAATTATGTCCTTACTTACTTTAATTCTCCATTTAATTTTTTTTATTTTTTACTTGCAATACATTTAGAAAATTTAAATTTGTCTTTCTCTAAATAAAATAAAGGATCCTACATTTAGTTATTAATTTTGAAGGAATATAACTGCCATATGTTTTCCTCCTTTCCTACCTGCACTACTATCTTCACAATCAATGTTCGCTGTTTAATGTTTCCATACCTATTTTAATCTTTAGACATTATAACTGGCTCAATTTCTGAAAAATTAATTTAGATAATATACAATGAAACAAAAAAATTATAGTAAGTTTCAACACAGTTACATTTTACACATAATGCTGATTTTATCAAATTAAATCGAAATTATATTCATTAGACCTAAAGGTGCACCTGTACAGTGTCAGATATTGCCTAAAATTACATTTGAGACTTCAATCCTGTACCAAAATCATTGTAAGATATGTCCGAATGATGTGTGAAAGTTTCATTGAAAAATAACACTGCTTTCCTGGTTAAAAAAGCGAAAATATGCGTCAGCTTTTACAACGAATTACTGTATGACGTTTATGAGGTTTATGACCGTTCATTAACGCTCTTGAGCTGAATGATATATCGTCATACTAATAGCCAGGTGGCTTAGTGAAATTATCGTTACCGGCCGGATAAAAGCGCCATTTTTGGCACAGAGCTTCCTTTCGACCTACTAAACATATTAGAGGGGTAGCCCAAGCCAAAAATTACGTTTAGGGGCGTTGGGGTGGGGGCGCTGTACCGGAGCCCCCAATTGTTATATAATGTAAAATCACAGTAATTATTCTTCATTCAATTACATTTGATGGTCTAAAATGAAATATTAAACCTACTAAACAATATAAGAGGGGTAGCCCAAGCCAAGAATTGCGTTTAGGGGCGTTGGGGGCGGGGGCGCTGTACCGGAGCCCCCAATTGATATTTAATGTAAAATCACAGTAATTATTCTTCATTCAATTATATTTGCTGGTCTAAAACGAAAAGTGCGACAATCACCCGACGTAGCGAAGACGTGGACGAACGACGGTAGAATCAAGGCGCTTCTGAAAAACAACGAGAAAGTGAGCATCCGGTCTGAGAAAGATCTTGAAAAACTGAATGTGATGTACTAAAAAGTATGAAGTAAACAATCGTATTAACACAACACCAGAAACTATAGCGAAATGATAATCACATATCCTTGTATACATTGTAACAAATCTGTACGAAATAATCAAAACTCTATCTTGTGTGTGAATTGTGGAAAATGGTCTCACGCGAAATGTGGCTATGTGAATGATGCTATCTTTAACTCAGATCGAGACTGGATTTGCTCTAAATGTCTCTTCAGTGAATTACCAACTATTGACTTATTTACCGAAACTGTGGAAGACACTCGCGCAACGAATCCGAGAAATGAACCTAACTATGAAGAACAAATGCATGTACAATACAATAATTTTGATAGTGTCACGAAGATGGTCAAATGCCAACCCGGTATTAATATTACGCACCTTAATATTTGTTCTTTGTATCGATGTATTGATGAAGTAAGATCCTTATTTGAAAATTCACCATATGATGTAGTTTCTTTTAGTGAAACAATGCTTGACGAAACAATTCCTGATTCTTGCATAAATATTGATGGTTATTCTATAATAAGAAAGGACAGGAACCGAAACGGAGGTGGAATAATAGTTTATGTGAAAAAAGATGTAATTTATAAGGTGAGAGATGACCTTTTAGATGATGAATTGGAAATGCAAGTTATTCAAATTGAAAAGAAAAATCAGAAACCATTCCTAGTATGCGTATGGTATAGACCCCCAAACAGTAAATCCTTCTTGTTTGATAATGTGGAAAATATTTTTGAAAAAATTGAAGCTCAAGATATTGATGTTGTGCTGTTGGGTGATTTAAATTGTGATGTATCTAGCAAAAATCCTAACTCGGTAACAAAGCGTCTTATAGAATTTGCAAACAACTATCATTTGACTCAATTAATTGATAAGCCAACACGAGTTACCCAACACTCTTCGACTGTAATTGATCTTGTATTTACCTCTGATTGTAATAGAGTAAGCTTTAGTGATGTTATACAAATTGGGATTAGTGATCATTATATGTTGCTTGCTACTTGGGGACGAGTGAAACGTAAAGTTGTCGAACATAAATATGTACATTCAAGAGCTATAAATAAGATGGATGTTGATGCTTTTAAAAGGGACCTGTTAAGCCAGCCTTGGGATGAAGTATTATCCGAAAATAATGTTGAAAGGGCGTATGATATATGGATTGAGAAGTATAGATTAATTATTGATAAACACGCCCCCCTAAAAAAGAGACGTGTTAGACAACGGAACGTACCTTGGATTACTGACGATGTTAAGGTAATGATGCGTGAACCGGATAAACGTAAAAAGAAAGCAGTATCAACTGGCCAAACAGTAGACTGGGACCAATATAAAGTGTTGAGAAACAAAGTTACATCTACTATGAGAAGGTTAAAAAAGGATTATATTCATGATTGTATTGTTAATAACCCTGGAGACAGTAGTAAAGTGTGGAAGTCATTAAGAAGTGTGGTACCCAACAAGTGCAAGGATTCAAATGTTCATACGTTAAAAGTCGATGATGTAGAAATAAATGATTCATGTGCTGTAGCTGAACTATTTAATGACTACTTCTGTGGTATTGTTGAAGAATTGAAGCAGGCTCAATCTTTTGATGGAGATTTTAACAATTTTATTAAGAGTTTTACCCAGTCTAAATTTAAGTTTGTGGAAATAACTGAAAATTTTGTTTTTGAGTTAATTTCTGGTATTTCTCCAAACAAGGCGACTGGTTTGGATGGAATATCTGCTAAGCTTGTTAAAATGGCAGCCCCGATTATTGCATCATCTCTTACACACATTATAAATTTGTCATTGTCCAGTGGGGTTTTACCTCAAGAATGGAAGTCTGCTAAGATTGTCCCTATCTTTAAGAGCGGTAGTGCAACTGATAGAGCCAATTATCGTCCGATTTCCGTGTTGCCCGTGTTGTCAAAAATAATTGAAAAGGTTGTGCACAAACAAATGACGGACTATCTCTCTGAAAACTCGATTTTGTTCGTAAATCAGTCAGGCTTTAGACATGGCCATTCAACTACAACCGCCTTGTTAAATGTAATCGAAGATTTGTCACATAATATAGATAATGGCTCCGTTACTGGCTTTGTGGCCCTTGATCTTAAAAGGGCTTTTGACACTGTGGACCATTGTATTTTACTTGAAAAGCTCAAGTTGTACGGCTTTGATGATGTAAGTGTAAGTTGGTTTAAAAACTACCTCAGTGATAGAACCCAATGCACATCGATAAATGGAAGCCTCTCTTCACTCGCGTATGTAAAATACGGAGTCCCACAGGGCTCCATTTTGGGCCCAACTTTGTTTTTGTTATATATAAATGACATTTCAAACGCCGTTAAACATTGTAAAGTGTCCCTCTACGCTGATGACACCTGTTTGTACTTTTCATCTCATAATCCACGTCAAATGCAGACATTTATAAATGAAGATTTAGAAGGGGTTGCCCAGTGGCTGAATGCTAACCGACTTATTATTAATGCTAAAAAAACAGAGTATATATTAATTGGTTCTCGGAAAAGAATTAGGACTTTTTATGATACTGGAATAATTTTACAATTAAACGGGTGCAATCTTAATGAAGTAAATCAGTGTAAATATTTGGGGGTGATTATTGATCAAAATCTTACATGGAAGTTACATATTGATTATATGTGTCGTAAACTTGTAAAAAATTTGTTCCTTTTACGTAAAGCTAGAATGTACATTACTGAAAATATTGCGAGAACATTATATTATACAATTATTCAATCTCACTTAGATTATTGCTCGCCAGTCTGGAATAACACCTTTGATATATCCTTGAATAAATTACGAGTTTTACAAAAGAGAGCACTTAGAATTGTATTAAAAGTAGATTATACTGTAAGTTCTAATATTTTGTTTCAAAGAACAAATGTCGATTCAATAGATTTAAGATGGAAGAAAACAAATTTAACGTTAATGTTTAGAATAATCCATAATCAAAATATACCACAATATTTACTCTCTCGGATTCAAATGAAGCATCATGCATATAGCTTACGTAATTCTCAATGTCTATTATTTTTACCAAAACCAAAAACTGATTTTCTTAAACGGAGTTTTATTTATTCAAGTTCTAAGGCTTTTAATTCATTACGATTAGAAATTAGGCAATTAGATAGCATTAAAACATTCTCATTGAAACTAAGGCATGAGTTTATAATCTAATTTTTTTTTTTTTTTTTTTTTTTTTTTTTTTTTTTTTTTTAATCTGAATAAACCTATTTGTAAATCTTGTTTTTAGTGTGTTTTTTTTCTCTATATTGAATATCTGTGTGTATGTATATATGTTTTTTTTTTTATTCATATTTAACTTATTTATATCTTTAAATGTTAATGCTTGTAATATTTATGTATTTTTTATGTATTGTATGGGACCCCTTTGAAAATCAGTTTCTGCTGAAAGGGCCATCCCACCCATTTGTGGAAATAAATAAATAAAAAAATAAAATAAATACTAAACCTACTAAACAATATTAGAGGGGTAGCCCAAGGCAAAAATTGCATTTAGGGGCGTTGGGGGCGGGGGCGCTGTACCGGAGCCACCAATTGATATTTAATGTAAAATCACAGTAATTATTCTTCATTCAATTACATTTGATGATCTAAAATGAAACTTGTAAAGGTTTTGAAATAACTTGATCAAAACCAGTGACTTTTTCTTTTGGGGGGGGGGGGGGAAGGGGCGTTTTTTGGGGGGGCGTTTTTTGGGGGCAGCTTTTTTTTTTGCCCGGTTGGGTTACTTTTACTTTGTAAAATCATAACAGTAAATGGCCCCAGATTAGAAGTAGTGGGGTGAATAAACTTTGTTTTGTGTGTTGGGGGGGGGGGGGGTGGGGTAGGGGCACACTTCATATTTCTCTTTAAGTTATGTATGAGCACACTTTTTTTTCCTGTTATATAATTATTGGGGGCACACCCCAACCCCTATGCCACTCAGTGACAGGGGCCGAGACCCCCAGCAGGAGATGGGGCGCTGTACCCCAGAAACAATGAAGCCATAAGGGAAAAGTCCTTCAAAATATAGAAATGTTATTTAGAATGTGCCAGTAAATTATTTTCATGTCCCCAATCAGTCCGACCACTCTATACTGCCTATCCCTACGGTTGTTGAGCTGTCATCTTCTATGAAGTACTCTTCCTCGAACTCTTTCAGCATTCTAGCCATCTCTGGTCCGGAGAACATCTATCGTCTCAGAGCAGCGGGTTTTCCAGGAGTCCAATAGCGCCACCTGCACATTTCACAATCTTGTTCTCTTGCTCATGAGCCTGGTCGTATGGGATCGAAGAAAACTTGTTTGACGTTTTGGATAGAACCTTACTTAAGTGCTGCTCAAATTCCTTCTCTGATTCCTATCTCTGATGTGGACAGGCGTCCACCTGGAATAGTTTGCATGGTCCAATGCGAAGAACAATGGGGTCAGCTCTGCTAGGACCTCCACATACAGTGGAAAGTATTTCTCTCTGTGAGCTCTGATGAAGATGAGAATGAGGGTTTCATATTTCATAATCTGGTCCCAGAACATGAAAGTAGGGCTTTTCCTCAGCATGTCATCTCTCCACACCGTGGCTGATTGTTCATCATTGGGGCATGTGCTGAGCATGAACGCCTCCTGCTGCAAATTATGCAAAGTCAAGAGAGAGGCTTGATGAGCATGCCGGGTTCGAGTAAGGTGAGCCACTTTCAGGAAAGAGTCTGCTGTGCCAACATATGCTACCTGCGCCTCTGTTAATGCTGTTGTCCAACCGGAACTCTCGAGAAGATCACCAAGGGTAGACCACAGGGCCATTTATGTGTGTAAGCCACCTATCATAACAACATGCACATTCTCACCATGAGTGTCAGGCCATTTCCATCAGGCCATTTCCAATTTTTGTCGAGGGAGTGAAGCGACAACCTAACAGCGTGCCCACGTTTTTATGACTGGGGGGCGTAGGGGGCCCCAAAAGCTTTTTGATTTAACTGTTTAGAAATTGGAAGATTATTAAGTGGACATTGCAAGCATCATGCATTAATTATGAGGAGGGCTTTGTCCAAGTATGGATGAACTTTAGCCTGATAGATACAAAGATTACAAGCATCCTGAAGGAACCATGAATAGAATCAGTCAAGGGATACCCACATTGGGAATCTTATTGGGGGTCCAGGGGGCGGAGTCCCTGGAAGCTTTGGGTACAGTAATATCCAGAAATAAAGATGTTGTAAGTATGTAAATACCGGGCATGATGGCGTTGCGGTTAGAGTGTCCGCCTCATGCACGGGACGTCCCGGGTTCGAACCCAGACCGGGTCATACCAAAGACTTTTTAAAATGCTATGTGCTACCTTCTGCCTTCTCGCCAGGCGATCGGCATTTATAGAATGGAGAAGGGAAAGTTAATCACACGAGTTACCAGAGGACTGGCCCTCTTCTGTAGCTTTCGCTAGATTTAGTAGACGTGTGGCCTAGGGATAATTGAATCGGAGCTAGGCGCCGCCTTATGTGCCAACATTGGCACGGGAAGGACTATACAGTTATCTATTGTATAGTTAGTTATGTATAGTTAGCTCAATTTTAGTGGGCATAGAGAAAAGTCCTGAATAAAAATATTCAATGAGTACAGGGGCCGGGGTCAAATAACCTTAATGGGGTTCCAGGGGGCGTAGCCCCCGGAAGATTTCGGATTTGGGCAGTTTAGCACTAACATGTGGTTTAAAGAAGAGTTTAGTATCAACTTTCACATTATGAATAAGAGGGGGCGATGCTCTTTATTTTAATGTTATTATACATTTTTGAACCCGAAATAATGGGGGAGGGGGGGGGGGGGGGGGGGGGGGGGGGGGGGGTGGGGGGGGGGGGGGTTTC